>CM072823.1:25729414-25993700 GCA_036937905.1 Salvia rosmarinus
CAGGATAATGCTTTATTATTTGAAGGAATGTTGTGTATACGGACAACAACAATCTTGAAATGAAATCATGGTGAAGCTCTGACACATATATCTGACCCGTCAGCGGTACTAAAATATACCAAGATTTGAAGAAAAAGTTACGGTGGGAAGGTATGAAAAGAGACATAGCCTCTTTTGTAGGCGTTGTCTTGCTTGTCGAAAAGTAAGCGTTACACGCGTCCTTACGAAAACTCTGACCTGGTAATTGATAAGCAGCGCATTTTACGTTTATAGTTGATATTTGAAGATGAGTTTAGCTTTCGTTTAATAATGCGTTTATGTATCGATTCTTAATGTTTTATCTATTTAGAAGAATCTTGCTCTTGGGTGTTCCTTTGGCGTTTTGTAGGTTTTATATGTTGATAATCGAAACAAGGAGCGAAGCACGAGCGAATGAACAATACTGTCGGTTTCTAGCGACCGACCTAGCGGTCGCTAAGGCTGTCGTCAAAGCGAACCGGTGGCGCGGAGAGAGAGCGGCGCGACCACCGTGCCACAAGCCTAGCGCCGAGAACTCTTGAGACGATTTCTCGCGACCATTCATAATTTCTAGCGACCTTAGCTGATCGCCAGTCTGTGACGCAAGAAAGCGGCCGAAGCGAAACGGTAGAGACAAACCTAGCGTCGCACTAGCGATCGCGAGGACCGATCGGCCAATTGGCGGGAAAGTGGGGTTCCACCCTTTTCTATAAATGAGGGATCACCACTTCGCGCCTCCACTTACCTAGGCGCCCAGACTCGTTTTTATTGAGTTTCCTCGGTTTTCTGACTTTTAGTCTTTAATCTTCTTTTTAGCTTAATTCTAGTATTGTTTGACATTGTTCTAGTTTAGTTTATTCGTTTCGTTATCGATCGGAACATTTTGTCCGATCGTTTTCCGTGTTTTCGTTCGTTCGCTTGGGATTGGATTGAAGACCAACCATTGTTCATCAGCGCTTCCCTACGGGTTTTATATATTTAATTTCCGTTTTATGGTTAAATCGTATTTCATTCCGTTTATTATATATGCGGCTAGTTTTCGTTTCTAATCCTAGGGTTTGCATGATTTGATCCTATATGTTGTGAGTTACGCTATTGTTATTTACCTTCGAGCATTGATTCATGATTCATAGTGCTTATTTATATGTGTTGATTTACGATCAATCTTGATGCATATCTAGTTGCCGATTAATGACGTAATTGTATTAATTGTGTCGATCTTGAATGCATGATCTGAATAAGCCTTGAGTAAATGGCGAGATAGGATATTCGTAGGAAGCATATTCTTATTGATCTTTTGGGTTGCTTATTTTCCTCTAGAGGCGTAGCTGTGATAGGGAAAATTAGTAATCAACTACCGCAATTATTAAATGGCGAAGTTGTTGGTTATATATGTGATCTTCCGTCTTATGCGGATTAAAAGCGGTTAATAATAGCGGGATAAACATCGTTGTGGATAGGATTGGTGCATCCCTAGGTTGAGTCTTTCTTCATAGTTATCTTTCGTGATTTTTATTGCTTTATTTTATATTTACTGCTTGGTTACCTTTGCGTTGGATTAAATTAAAGCCCTAAACCTATTACCCAAATTACGTGCGGATAATGATGAATTGTCGTTGAGCTAGCTTCTATGTTTTCGTGATACAATCTACTGTGGATCACGATGCTTGCGCTTACCCCATACTTACACTTTTACGTGTAAAAAGGAGCGATCAAATTTTAGGCGCCGTTACAGGGATTGTTAAGATTTCATAGGAATAATTTGACGATTTGGATTTATTAATTCAAGTTATATATATATATTATATTTATTTCTTTTTTGTCGATGCTAAATTCTCTCTTTCTCGGGTGGTTTATCGTCTGAGATCTCGGGGACCTCTGAAGTATTGATCGAGATCGAAAGTTCTCAAAGGAGAAGAGGGCGAGAAGAGGCAGTACGCAATGGCGGCCATCCACGAAACAGGGGCATTCCTCCCGAGCAAGTTGCCGCATGCTAGGCGACTTTGCGAGATCGTCGTCGGATGGCGAATATGGAATCATTGTCCTGCTCTAGAGGAAAGACCTCTGAATCACATGTCTGACACCCCTGAGCAGGTTCAAGGAGGCGGTTGGGGCCCTGCGTAGATCTGAGCAATTTCGAGCTCAAACCGTACAGTCGGTATGGTCCAAGGAGGCGGTTTGGGGGAGGAGTCACGGAAGACCAGTCGCATCTCGAAGCGTTTCTTGATATTTGTGACACCATCAAATAGAATGGGGTGCCACAAGACACGATCGGATCGCGCATGTTCGGTTTCTCACTGTGACCGGTGAAAAGATTGGTTCAGCGTTTGGACCGGTGGCATCGACACTTAGAAACTTTGTGAAGTTTCTTCGAAATACTTTCGCCCGGTAAGCGCTGAAGATCATCGCGAAATCTCTCATTTTGCCAAAACCACGGCGAATCATTATTCGAGGCATGGGAGAGATTCAGAGGTCTATTGAGGCGATGTCCACAACATGGGTTCTCGGAGCAACAAATCACCACAGTTCTACGGTGGGTGACATGGCGGAGCGAGGAGCATGGTGGATGCTTGAGGTGGGCTGCTTATTGAACCCGACCGGTCGGCCAGAGGCAAGCCGTATTGTAGAAGAGATGGCTGCCATGACTATCAATGGCCACCGGAGAGAACACCATCGTTCAAAGCATTGCTTGTTGAGTGATTGAAAATATGGCGATCTCATGAAGTTCACTCTTTTGAAGAGTCGATTGAGACAGAACGTCGACCACATCAATCGGAGGTGTCATTGATTTCCAACAACCTTGACAGACTGTATTGTATTCGATTCGAGCCGAGGAAGCCAAGTCTCGAAGACATGATGCGAGTTGGTTGTAAGCAACCAACAATTGTATGAATCGAATTCGTTCATAAGCAACAAGGGCGAAAGATAAATCATTTGGAGTCCTTGGCGGCTATGGGAAGCACATGAAGATGTTGGAGAATCAAATTGGTCAAATAGCCGTGCAGTGAATGCACTACAAAAGGCAGACCAATTCAGGAGTGTCGGTGAACCCAAGAATCGATGCTTCGCCATTCGGACGAGGTGGGCGAGCCTGCCCAAGCCCTACAGAAAGAAGAGCATGATAGCACCTTGCTGTGGCCATGAAACTTCGCGACCGAGCTCGTGACATGAGCCGATCGCGAACCATCCGTAAATTTTTCCACGAAGCGCGCGGCCGAGCAGCGTCACGCCGACCCATGAAACCGTCCGGTATCCAGCAGCGAGAGTTGTTCGCGGCGACCAGCCTTCGCAAACCCGACCGCGAGCAATCGGTCGAAACACATGGCGAAATCGGTATGACTCGCCATAAGCTTCGCCGCGAGGAGGAGTCGGTAGCATGATTCTCGCGACCTTCCGTGATCGCGAGTCGACCAGCGAGGCGCCCAGGCTAATCCTCGCATGTACCTCCTCGGTTCCATTTAAGTCGACTTGTCAAGTCGAAATATGACGAGTTTGCTTTCGTTTCAAGAGGTTTTCGAAAGTTGAGATAAATTTGCCTCTCTTTGAAGCCTGCGAAACATGCAGGGCTACATGAAATTCTTAAAGACAACGCAGCAAGAAGAAACTTGGGAAATTTGAGAAAATTTCCTATCCAAAATCGATGCCGTCTTACAAAGGCTCCTCTGACGAGCGAAGGATCCGGCGGTTTCACGTTAGAGTGCGAGATCGTGCCTGCGATTTTTTCAAATGTTTTATGCGACTTGGGCGAGCATCAATCGATGCCATTGAGCGTTTTCAACCGGCTACACCTAGGAAAGATGAAGCCGGCGAAGATTTCGATGATGGTGACGGTTCATCACGTATCAAAAATATCGTCGAAGATGTGTTGGTAAGAATTGGGTTTTGTTTTCTGCCGATTTTGTTATTTTAGATATTCCCAAATTCAACAACAACCACTAATCCTTGGTAGACCTTTTCTAGCAACTGGTGCGTGCGTTGATTGATGTGCGGGAAGGAAACCTCAAGTTTCGTGTTAGCGATGAGAACTCAAAAATTTCCATATCTGGCGCCATCAAGCAACACGGCGTTGGAAAGTCGGAAGATTGTTGCTCGATCATGGCTACTGCTGCCGCTGCGTCTCGCGCTTAGAGGTACTCGACCACTCGAGGAAGGCTGCGAGAAAGAAGAAGTGGACTCGGCATGGAACTCAGTGTATCATTCGAGTTTGGGGGGCCACTTCCATAGTCGGTGGTGGTCGTCCGTGAATCACGAAGTTTAGGAGGTTCCACAAGTCGGGAAAGATGTCTATTGCTACTAAAGCGCGGTTAGCGAGGTTAGTGATGGTCTAGCTAAAGGCGTTAAAGTAAGCACTTGTTGGGAGGTAACCCAGCGTTTTCTTTGTTTTGTTTTCTTGTTTTGTCGTGTCTTTTCGTTTGTGTTGCTTTTGTCTTGTTTACATTTTTCTTTTCATTTTAGTGTAATGCGTCGATCAACGAGTTAAGTGAAGTGTGTTAATCCATGTGGCCAATGGCGATAGAAAATTTTGTGGAATTTAATGATAGTCGCATGATATGTTAGAAAATGGCGCATGAATGACGTGAGATGGCTTAGGCTTTTGTTTTCACCATTTGCTTAACCCGTGAGACTTGAGCTTCACTTTGTATACATATCTTGATCTGATTTACATTAATGTGTGATATCATGCATGTAATTATCTTCTAGAACTTGCCGTTTTTACGTATCGAGGCTATGATATGTGTTTGAATTTGGAAAGGATAAAGGCCATCTTTGTTAACCAACATTCACCCAAACACTAACCCGATGATATATACCATTTGTCGCTTCTTTGAGCCTTTATTAGACTTTTTCTTTCGATTAACGGATGATAGGAGGTGAGGATGGATATAGAATCAAAAGGGTTGAAATTTTGATATAGTTATGACGAGAAAAGTTTCTTTTAGAAAAATACATACGTGGTAAAGAATAGTACCTTTCTTTGTGAAAGTTAAACCTATAAGCTCTAGAAAAGAAAAGAAAAGAAAAATGTTAAGTTCACTATGAGCGTTGAGCATAAAGGGTCTTTAATCAAAGTGTAGGTACCTTATGAGGCATAAAGCGTCAATTTAACACGTTGGGAAAGAAGAGGAAAATGGACAAAGTCCATATGTGTCGAAATGTATAAATGATGGTGCTTGAAATATTCTTAAGTCACTTAGCCATATATTATCCTACCTTAACCAATGTGCTACATTATAACCTATCAAAAGACCTCTTTGATCCTTATTTGAACACATTTGGCGGTGGAGATGTTAGAAAGCAGCAAGCCTATGGTAAGATGTTGCATTGCATTGATCATTGAGTGTATACACGTCCTTAATTTCTTTATGAGTTTGAGTGTATCTATATTTTCTACACGTGCCTTTGTGAGGTTGAAAATAAATGAGTTTTGCCCTCGATGGTTGTTAGTGTTGAGTTGGCTAACGTCGTCGTCATGTCGCTAATGTTTTTGGCGTTAATATGTTTTAGGCTTATAATGGTTATCCTCTTTTGCTACGCTCGTTGATCTTTCGTTTGTCTTCTGTTTTGGTTTTGTTTGAGGACAAACAATGCTTTAAGTTTGGGGGTTTGATAAGCAGCGCATTTACACGTTTATAGTTGATATTTGAAGATGAGTTTAGCTTCGTTTAATGTGCGTTTATGTATCGATTCTTAATGTTTTATCTATTTCTAGAAGATCTGCTCTTGGGTGTTCCTTTGGCGTTTTGTAGGTTTATATGTTGATAATCGAAACAAGGAGCGAGCACGAGCGAAATGAACAATCTGTCCGGTTTCTAGCGACCAGCCTAGCGGTCGCTAGGCTGTCGCAAAACAAACCAAATGGCGCCGGAAGAGCAGCGGCCGCGACCGCGTGCCAGCGCCGACTAGCGCCGAGAACTCAGCTGGGCGATTTCTCGCGACCATTTCATAATTTCTAGCGACCGCTTGCTGTCGCATGAGGTACAAAGCGCAAGAAGCGGCGGCGGCGAAAAAACGTGCGAGACAAACTAGCGATCGCACTAGCGATCGCGAGGACCGGTCGCATGGCCCGGCGGCGGAGAAAAGTGGGGTTTCCACTTTTCTATAAATAGGGATCACCCACTTTCGCGCCTCCACACGCCTAGGCCCCCCGACTTCGTTTTATTCAGTTTTCCTCGGTTTTACTGACTTTTAGTCTTTAATCTTCTTTTACCTTAATTCTAGTATTGTTTTGGCGTTGTTCTAGTTTAGTTTATTCGTTTCATTATCGATCGGAGCGTTTTGTCCGATCGTTTTCGTTTTTTCGTTCGTTCGCTTGGGATTGGATTGAAGACCAACCATTGTTCATCAGCGCTTCCCTACGGGTTTATATATTTAATTTCCGTTTTATGGTTAAATCGTGCCATTCCGTTTATTATGTAGCTAGTTTTCGTTCTAATCTGAGGTTTGCATGATTCGATCCTATATGTTGTGAGTTACGCTATTGTTATTTACCTTCGGCATTGATTCATGATTCATAGTGCTTATTTATATGTGTTGATTTACGATCAATCTTGATGCATATCTAGTTGCCGATTAATGGCGTAATTGTATTAATTGTCAATCGATCTTGAATGCATGATCTGAATAAACCTTGAGTAAATGGCGAGATAGGATATTAAATAGGAAGCATATTCTTAGTGATCTTTTGGAGTTGCTTATTTTCCTCTAGAGGCGTAAGCGTGATAGGGAAAATTAGTAATCAACTGCCATAATTGTTATGGCGAAGTTGTTGGTTATATATGTGATCTTCCGTCTTATGCGGATTAAAGCGGTTAATAATAAGCGGGATAAACATCGTTGTGGATAGGATTGGTGCATCCCTAGGGTTAGTCTTTCTTCATAGTTATCTTTCGTGATTTTTATTGCTTTATTTTATATTTATGCTTGGTTACCTTTGCTTTGGATTAAATTCCGAAGCCCTTAAACCTATTACCCAAATTACGTGCTTGGATAATGATGAATTGTCGTTGAGCTAGCTTCTATGTTTCGTGATACAATCTCGTGGATCGATGCTTAACACCCATACTTACACTTTTCGTGTAAAAGGGGCGATCAGCGCCCGTCGATCGTGGGTGAAAAGCGTCTTGAAATTCAATTTCGTACCCAATTCTCTTTGTAAGCTAATCCAGAATCTGGATGTGAACTTGGAGTCTCTATCAGAGGTAATAGATTTTGGCACTCCATGTAGTCGTATAATTTCCTTAACGTACAGTTGGGCTAACTTATCAGATCCATAAGTGCTTTGAATCGGTAGAAAGTGAGCACTCTTTGTGAGTTTATCAACAATTACCCATATGGGTGTGTTTCCTCTTTTTGATTTGGGTAAGTTCGTAACGAAATCCATCGTTATCTCATCCCATTTCCACTCGGGTATTTCTAACGGCTACAACTTTCCGTATGGGCGTTGGTGCAATGCTTTCACTTGCGGACAAACAAGACATCGTTCTATGAAAGAAGCTATGTCTCGTTTCATGCCTTCCCACCAAAACTTTTCCTTCAGGTCTTGGTACATCTTAGTACTACCTAGGTGGGCAGTGTAGGGTGTATCTTGTGCCTCACTCATGATCTCATTCTGTAGCTTGATAAGCCTCATTTTTACCTGATTTTTATGGCTATATTTGTTTCGTTTATAATTGATAAGTGATCTTTTGAGCTGTCTTTTGATATATTTATGTTTACCTTTGAAGATATTATGCCGTGTGTGTTTCATGTCATTTTAGCATAGGTTTTGATGTCAAAAAGGTGGATCACGATAAAGAGGAATCAATAGTCCAGTCGCGAGCTCGTGTGAAGAAGAATTGTTTGAAAACGACGTTGAATATGATGAAATTTATTTGACAAAGATGGATGTGAAAAGTTTACTATATTAAAGAGCATCTCGATAGGAGTCCGTAGGCGCAAATAGATCGCAATTCGGAGTCCGGACGAGAGAAGCGAGCAAGCAGCGAAGTCATGCGTGCAGGGAATCACGCCTCGCGAACCGAGCTCGCGACCTTTGGTCGCGATGCCGGGTCGCGAGGAAGAGCATGTTGTGCAGCGTATTTGGAGCTGTTCGCGAGACTCCTTCGCGAGAAGCAATTGCTAGCGCATCGCGAGGTCTTAGGGCTGCATATATATTTATATATATATAACACACATTGGGCGGCGCACAGGTGGGGGAGACTTGATTTCAAGAGAGTTTTTCATTCAGTTTTTAGGAGGAAAACAGAACGCTTTTCTTTTTTCTTTTTATTTAGTTTTCCTTTTTCACGTTGGATTCCAGTGCTATTATTTTAGTTTAGCTTATTTGTTTTCACTATTTTAGTTTCCAGCCTTGCAGTTATTTTTCCGTTCCAATTTTATTAGTTTCCCTTAGTTCAGTTTATATTGTCAAGAATTCAGTTTATCCTCCGGATTCAAGTCACTACAATCGTTCTTCGTGGATACCTACGGTTTTATTTATTTAATTCAGTTGATGTTATTCTTATTTATTTATTGCTTTGAGAATTTAATCATGCGTAGCTAAATTCCGTATTGATCCTGGGGTTTGTATGTCTGACTAGATTCGTATAATTTATCTGTTGATCTTGTTTTGCCGTCCCTTCATGATTTATAAATCTTGGCTTTAATTCTCATGTGTTGGTATCGTCAATATCTATGCATGCTAGTTATGTGATTAATGTCTGCTGAATTAATTGCATAATCGATATCTGGAGTTTATAATCGTTTTGCCTTGAGACCAAGCGGAGATAGGTGGTGTAGGAGGTTATATCTTTGTGTGCTTTTGGTAATTAGCTTACTTCTCTTGAGACCGAAGCGGAGATAGAGTTTAGGCTAACCCAACTACTATAGGTTGTCCGGCGGAAACTATAGTTACATTAGTGATCCTTAAATACGAATGTGGATTAAATTGGTAAGCAGTTAATAGGTTAATTGTGTGAATCTGGTTAGGTTAAGTACATCCTAAAATTGATCTTTCATATCTGGTTTTATCCATTCTTTATTTTCAGTCTAGTTTATAATCTTCTCTTCGTTTTGTTGCTGGATAATAATAAAGATTACTGTGTGGATTATTATTTGTGTTCTCGAGTCGCGATCCACAATGGATACGATATATATACTTCTTGTTTTACTATCATTTATTTGGTAGGAATTATAGCGATCAAATTTTAGGCCTGGTTGAGGATATTTAGATGCATAGTGATAATTTTACGGATTGTAGTTATTAATTCAGGTTTTAAATAAAAAAATAGAAAATAAAAAAAATATTATTTTGTGTTGCTTCTCGGATCGACTTGGTTTTATCTCTACATGCGGTGCATGATTACAAGATCTCAAAGGAGAAATTATTCCTTTGGATCTTGAGATTGAAAGATCCCGTAAGAGAGAGCCGAGAAAGGAGATGAGCGATGGCGGATAGACAGCGACCCAAGGGCACGATCGGATGGCGAAATGGAGGAGATGTTAGCGACAATGCAGCGCTATGGCGTTGAATAATCGAATGGGCGAGATGGGTGGTCGAGCACGACCACACCTTCGACCACATATACAGGCCACCTACGGATCGGTTCAAGGTGGAGGCGGGGCGAGCGTCGATACCCGATAATTTTGAGTTAAACTGCCTCTTGACGCCATGATACAAGCGGAGCGGTTTGGGGGAGGGGTCCTGAAGACCCCGATGCTCACTTAGGCGTTCTTGGATATATGCGATACTATCAAGCGAGCAGTGCGGTGATACCGTCGGATGCGGATGTTCGGATTTTCGGCGAGTCAGCGAAGACGGTTGAAACTTGGACGGATCGAGGATTATCACGTGGGGCGGCTACGTGAAAATTTACATCTAAATATTTTCCACCGCGAAAGCTCGAGAAGATCATTGCCGAGATCTCCCGTTTTCACGGTTGGGAGATGAGTCATTGTTCGAGGCTGGGAGGCGATTCGAGCTTCTCCTCAAGTGTCCCGACATGGGTTTCACAGACGACAAGTGACATAATTTTATAGTGGGCTCAATGCTAACACCGGGCATTGTTGATCGTCGGCCGGAGGATGCCTACTCGATCGTGGAATAGGCGAGCGTTGAGAATAATTGAGGAGATGGCATCCAGCGGTTATCGATGGCGATGGAGGCGGCCGATCGGAAGAGTGGGCTGCTGTAGAGGATTGGATGACATGTATGATGATTTATTGGAGAAATTTACATCTTTGCGGAAGAAGTCTGACCGAGAGGAAGGAGGATGATGTTTGTGGCCATGGCGCGAGAATATCGAGGAGGTTCATTTTTGAACCAAAGGAGTAATGCGGGGGAATCGGTGGGAATCCGCCCTATCATCCTAACAATAGGAATCATCCCAATTTTCCTATGCTACTTGAGAATGCTCGGCAATTACCACAGGTTTCTTTGTTAATAATGGAATGATTGTGGAGCCCAAGCCGAGCATTGAGGATATGATGCGACAATTGTTGGCGAGCAATCGGCGATATAACAGTCACCAACAAATGGTGACTCGATGAATATTCGGATCCGGCTTGGGAATAGGATGAGCAGCTCGGAGAGCACGGTCAGCGCCATCAACAATACTGATGATAGCCCTTGGAAAACAAGTAAAGATGTTGGAGAACCAAGTGGGGCGGATGGCCAATGAGAGAGCTGGAGCGCACGAGGCGAGGCGATTCCCAAGCAACAGAGCGAGAATCTAAGAATCATATACCTCAGAATCGGTGCAATGCTATTCATACGAGAGTGGAAGAGCCTACATAAATTATCCGGAGAGCGAAGGGAAGAAGAGGATCATACGCATGGGAGAAGAAATCACGCCTCGCGACACGGCAAGAGGCGCGAGTCGCGAGCTAATGTCATGAGCCCGGCCGAGAGGAAGCTTCGCTGAGAAGAATGATTTCCTCGCGACCCGGCATCGCGACCAAGGATCGCGAGGCACGCTGACGCAAGGCAGACGAGCACCTCGCGACAAGCCTTGCGAGGAATCATCGCGACAGGTGTCGCGAAGTGCGCGGCGGCGATTCACGAGCGAAGATAGAGAGCGCCTCGCGGCGTGATTAGAGAGGATTCGCGAGAGAGTAGCACATGATCAACCGATGCTTCCAAAGCCTACAGCCCGTTTCTGAGCGTTTTAGGAAAGCGAAATATGATGAGAATGCGCTCGCTTCAAGAGATCTTCGAGAAAGTGAACATTAATCTTCCTCTTTTGATGCGCTTGAAATATGCCGGATCGTCAAATTTCTCAAGGATGCATTGGCGAATAAGAAAAGTTGGGAAATTTGACAAGATCAACCTCTCGAAGAATGCGGTGCTATCTTGCGAGAAAAGTTGCGGTGAAGCGAAGGATCGGGAGTTTCACTTTGGGTCACGAGATCTCGGTGCGCCTTCTGTGTTCTATCGGCGATCTGGAGGCGAGCATAAATCGATCTTGTTAAATGTGTTCAATCGCTTGGAGTGGGCAAGTGAAGACCTCAATTTCATTAATGATGGTGGCGGTCGGTTGCATATCTAAGGGCATAGTTGAAGATGTGTTGGTAAGGATTAGAGATTTTGTCTTTCCTGCTGATTTTGTTATTTTAGACATTCCAATTTAAAATCAACCACTAATCTTGGGTCGACCTTTTCTAGCAAATGGTGTGCGTTAATTGATGTGCATGAAGGCGATCGACTTTCGTGTCAACAATGAGTTCTTGAAAATCTCCATATATGAGGCCATCAAGCAACATGATAGTCCAGACATGAAGAGTGTCATTCAATCACTTATGTTCTTTGTTAGCCAAATCTCGAGCTTGGATGTGAACCGTCCAGTTGACAAGGATGCTAGAAAGAAAAGATGGACTCGGCATGGAACTCCGAGTGTCTTGATCAAGTTTGGGGGAGGCCACTTCCATACTCAGTGGTGGTCTGCGGTCAATGCGAAATATCGAGGCAAGCACAGATTTGGAAAGAAGTCTGCTGCCAAATCGCCAGATTGATCGAGGTTAGTATTGGTCTAGCTAAAGACATGTAAATTTAGCACTTGTTGGGAGGTAACCCAATGTTTTCTTTTGTTTTGGTTTGTTTTCATTTTTGTTTTGTTTTCTTTCTGCTTGTTTTTGTTTTGGTTTTTCGTGTTTGGGTTTTGTGTGTCTGTTTTTGTGGGTTGTGTTGAATGACGAAGCGTGATGATGAGAATTGTTTTATTAGAAAATTGATTGCAAGCTGTTTTTGTGAGGCAGAAGCATGTTATGATTGTTGTGAGTATTGAGCCTTTGAGAACTTGATCACATTTTTGAAACCTGTGAGACTTGAGCTTTTGACTGTCATATCTTTTCAGTCTTGTTTCTTTCTGTGTGATTAGTTTGAAATAGCATTGTTTCTCTAGAACTTGCTCTGGATCTTCTTCGAGGTTGCATTGATGTGCTTAATAATTATGAGATGATATTAGGCATTCTTTTCTTAGCCTATACACTATCCAAACACTAACCTGTTATTTTATTATCTTTTGATGAGCCCGTTTGAGCCTACCTTATTCTTTCATATAGCCGTGGGTTGGGTTATGTTGTTAGTGAGATTTTTGGGATGCTTGAAATTGAGGGTTGAAAAAAAAGAAAAGAAAGAAAATTTATGATGAGAAAGTGATAATTAAAAATAGTTGCTTACCCATATAAGTTCAAAGAAAAAAAAAAAAATTAACACAAGTGTGTGAAAAGAACATAAATGGGTAAGTAGCTAGTGCTTTGAGATGAGTATATCACTTATATGATAAGTGTGAGGTTCTTAATAGAAAAATGACTTTTTGGTGTAGAGATTTGAAATGAATTGTGAAAGTTTGGGAATTGTGTCTTATGATACTTATGGTGTTTTCATTATGGGATTATGAGTCACTTAGCCTAAATATATCATACCTTACCAAAGAGCCTACATTATAACCTTTATAAGACCTTTTTGATCTTAGTTCTTGAGCACATATTTGAGCGATGGAGAATTAGGCGATTTGCAAGCTTATGGTAGATTCCATGTGTTTTTAAACTTTGAGTATACACGTCCTCCTTGATAAGCTTGAGTGTTTGAGTTTTCTTATATATATATCCATGTCGTGAGGATTCAAGTTTGAGAAGGCTTGTGCTTATGATGTTTATGATGTATTGAGTTTAATGAAAGACGTTGTAATTTGATTCATTTGAATGGTTCATTGCTCTGAGGCTTATTGTTTTTGTCATTCGACTCTTTGCCTATCTTTAATCGTCTCTCCTTTGTTCTGATTTGTTTGAGGACAAACAAAAGGTTAAGTTTGGGGGAGTTGATAAGCATCATTTTTACCTGATTTTTATGGCTATATTTGTTTCGTTTATAATTGATAAGTGATCTTTTGAGCTGTCTTTTGATATATTTATGTTTACCTTGGAAGATATTATGCCGTTTGTGTTTCATGTCATTTTAGCATAGGTTTTGATGTCAAAAAGGTGGATCATGATAAAGAGGAATCAATAGTCCAGTCGCGAGCTCGTGTGAAGAAGAATTGTTTGAAAACGACGTTGAATATGATGAAATGGATTTGACAAAGATGGATGTGAAAAGTTTACTATATTAAAGATCATCTCGATAGGATTCCGTAGGTGCAAATAGATCGCAATTCGGTGTCCGGACGAGAGAGAAGAGCGAAGCAGCGAGTCGGCGTGCAGGAATCACGCCTCGCGAACCGAGCTCGCGACCTTTGAGTCGCGATGCGGGTCGCGAGGAAAGCTTATGTTGTGCAGCGTATTTGGGCTGTTCGCGAGACTCGCGAGAAGCAATTGCTATACGCATCGCGAGTCTTAGGGCTGCATATATATTTATATATATATAACACACATTAGGCGGCGCACGGTGGGGAAACTTGATTTCAAGAGTTTTCATTCGGTTTTTAGGAGGAAAAGCAGAGCGCTTTTCTTTTTCTTTTTATTTAGTTTTCCTTTTTCACGTTGGATTCGAGTGCTATTATTTTAGTTTAGCGTATTTGTTTTCACTATTTTAGTTTCCAGCCTTGCATTTTTTTTTCCGTTCCAATTTTATTAGTTTCCCTTAGTTCAGTTTTATTGTCAAGAATTCAGTTTATCCTCCGGATTCAAGTCGCTACAATCGTTCTTCGTGGATTCCTACGGTTTTATTTATTTAATTCAGTTGATGTTATTCTTATTTATTTATTGCTTTGAGAATTTAATCATGTGTAGCTAAATTCCGTATTGATCCTAGGGTTTGTATGTCTGACTAGATTCGTATAATTTATCTGTTGATTCTGTTTTGCCGTCCCTTCATGATTTATAAATCTTGGCTTTAATTCTCATGTGTTGGTATCTGATCAATATCTATGCATGCTAGTTATGTGATTAATGTCTCAGCGGAATTAATTGCATAATCGATATCTGGAGTTTATAATACAGTTTTTGCCTTGAGACCAGCGAGAATGGGTGAGTGTAGGAGGTTATATCTTTGTGTGCTTTTGGTAATTAACTTACTTCTCTTGAGACCCGCGGAGATAGAGTTTAGGCTAACCTACTACTATAGGTTGTCCGACGGAAACTATAGTTACATTAGTGATCCTTCATCAGAATGTGGATTAAATTGGTAAGCAGTTAATAGGTTAATTGTGTGAATCTGGTTGGGTTAAGTACATCCCTAGGATCGAAAAAAAATTATTATTTTTGTATTTCTTCTTGGATCTGTCTGGTTTTATCTCTACATGCGGTGCATGATTACAAGATCCGAAGGAAAGAAATTATTCATTTGGATCTTGAGATTAAAAGATCCAGTAGAAGAGCGAGAAAGGTAATGAGCGATGGCGAACAGACGACCTCATGGCCCGTGATCGGATGGCCAGAGATGGAGGAGATCTTGGCGACAATCTGGCGCTTGATGGCGTTGAATAATCGGATGGGCCGGATGGGTGAGTAGAGCACGGCCTTTTACAGGCTCGATCACGTATACAGACCACCTTACGATCGGATTCGAGGTGGAGGCGGGGGGGCGAACATCAATGCCCGATAATTTTGAGTTAAAGCTTGCCCTCATTCGGCATGATACAAGCGGAAGCGATTTGGGGAGGGTCACTGAAGACCCCAATGCTCACTGGAGCGTTCTTGGATATATGCGATGCTATCGAAGCGAGCAGTCAAGGGGTGATACCATCCAGATGCGGATGTTCGGATTTTTATTGAGGTCGAAAAGCGGTTCAAACTTGGACAAATCGGCATTATCACGTGGGAGCGACTGTGAAAAATTTATGTCTAAATATTTTCCACACGAGGGCTCGAGAAGATCATTGCAGAGATCTCCCATTTTCACAATTGGGAGATGAGTGGTTGTTGAGGCTTGGGAGGCGATTCGAAACTTGCTCCGAAAGTGTCCACGGCGTGGGTTTTCACACGAGCGACAAGTAACGCCAATTTTATAGTGGACTCGGTGCTAGCACACGAAGCATTGTAGAATCGTCGGTAGGAGATGCCTTCTCGATGACCTGGAATAGGCGAAGCATTGAGAATTATTGAGGAGATGGCGTCAATAGCTATTAATGGCGATGGAGAGCAGTAGGATCGAAGAAGTGGGCTGCTGTGAGATTGGATGACAAGTATGATGATTTATTGGAGAAATTTACATGCTGCGGAGAAGTCTGCAAGCCCAGAGGAAAGAGGCGGATAGTATGGCCATGGCGCAGGAGTCTCGAGGAGGTTGATTTTTGAACCAAAGGAGTAATGGAGCGCGGAATCAGGTAGGAATCCCTCTATCATCCCAACAATAGGAATCATCCCAATTTTTCCTATCTAGCTTGCGAGAATGCTTTCGCAATTACCACCTAGTTTTGCTGTTAATAATGGAATGATTGTGGAGCCGAAGAAGCCGAGCATTGAGGATATGATGCAACAATTGTTGGCGAGCAATCGTTGAGATAACAACAGTCACCAACAAATGGTGACTCGTGAATATTCAGATCAATGACTTGGGAATAGGATGAGCGCTCACGGAAACACGGTCAGCGCCATCAATAATACTGTGATAGCCATTGGAAAACAAGTAAAGATGTTGGAGAACGAAGTGGAATGGATGGCCAATAGAGAAAATTTGGAATGCGTAGGCGAGGGCAATTTCCGAAACAACACGAGCGAGAATCCAAGAATCATATACCTCCAGAATCGATGCAATGCTTTTCGTACGAGGAAGTGGAAGAGCCTACATAAATTATCCAAATCGAAAGGAAGAAGAGGATCATACGCATGGGGAGAAGAAATCACGCCTCGCTGACCACGGCAAGAAGAGGCGCGGTCGCGAGCTAATGTCGCGAGCCCGGCGCGAGAGCCTCGCTGAGGAAGAATGATTTCCTCGCGACCGGCATCAAACCCGAGGATCAGCGGGGCTGGCTGAGGCAGAACGAGCACCTGGGACAGAAGCACTTGCGAAATCATGTGCATGACGAAGGTCGCGAGAGTGCACCGTGGCGATTCGCGAGCGAGATAGAAGGCGCGCCATGACGTGATTAGAGAAGGATTCGCGAGAGAAGTAGCACATGATCAACCAATGCTTCCCGAGCTTACTGACAGCGTTTCACAGGCGTTTTAGGAAAGCGAAATATGATGAGAATGCAGCTTTCAGCTTGAAAGAGATCTTCGAGAAAGTGAACATGTCTTCTTCCTCTTTTGATGATGCTTGGAATATGCGGGATCGTCAATTTTCTCAAGGATGCGTTGCGCCGAATAAGAAAAGTTAGGAAGTTGACAAGATCAACCTCTACGAAGAATGCGATGCTATCTTGCGAGGAGAAAGTTGCAGTGACGAAGGATCAGGAAGCTTCACTTTGAGTCACGAGATCGTGGGAACCATGCCGTGATGTTTTATGTGATGGGAGAGTGAGCATAAATCGATGCCGTTAAATGTGTTCAATCGCTTGGAGGTGGGCAAAGCTGAGAGACCTCAATTTCATTAATGATGGTGGCCAGATTGATTGCATATCCTAAGGGCATAGTTGAAGATGTGTTGGTAAGTAGGATTGAGTTTTTGTTTTCCTGCTTGATTTTGTTATTCTAGACATTCATGAATTTAAACGACCAACACTAATCTTGGGTCGGCCTTTTCTAGCTGGTGATGCTTTAATTGATGTCTGGGAAGGCGATCGACTTTTCGTGTGAGCGATGAGGAGCTGAAAATATCCATATAGAGGCCGTCAAGCAACATGATAGTCCAGGAGCATGAAGAGTGTCATTCATCACTCACATTACTTTATTAGCGAATCTCGAGAGCTTGGATGTGAGCCAGTCAGGTTAATGAGGATGCTAGAAAGAAAAGATGGACTCGGCATGGAACTCAAGGTGTCTTGATCAAGGTTGGAGAGCCACTTCCATTTTCGATGGTAGTGCGGTCAGTGAAAAATGTCCAGGGCAAGCATAGATTTGGGAAGAGGTCTGCCCGAATCGTTGATTGATCGAGGTTAGTATGGGTCAGCTAAAGACATTTAAATTTAGCACTTGTTGGGAGGTAACCAATGTTTTTTTTTTTTTTGTTTCGTTTTTGTTTTGTTTCTTTTCTACCTTGTTTACATTTTGTTTTGATGTTTGGGTTTGATTATACTGTTTTGTGGGTTGAGTTGAATGACGGCGATTCGATGATGAAATTGTTTTATTAGAAAATTGATTGCAAGCTGATTTTGTGAGACCGAATCATGTTATGATTGTTGTAGTATTGAGCGCTTTGAGAACTTGATCACATTTTTGAAATCTGTGAGACTTGAGCTTTTGTTATCGTATCTTTTGATCTTGTTTAATTCTGTGTGAATAGTGTGAAATAGCGTGTGTTTCTCAGAGACTTGCTCTGATTCTTTTCGAGGTTGCATTGATGTGCTTAAAATTATGAGATGATATTATGCATTCTTTTCTTAGCCATACACTATCGACACTAACATTGTTCATTTATTATCCTTTGATGAACCCGTTTGAGCTGCCTAATTTTTTCATATAGCCGTGGGTTGGGTTATGTAGTTAGTGAAATTTTTGGTTGCTTGAAATTGAGAGTTGAGAAAAAGAAATGAAAGAGAATAAATGTTGAGAAAGTGTTTATTAAAAATAGATGCTTACCCATATAAGTTCAAAAAAAAGAAAAAAAAATCGGTTGACACGCATGTGTGAAAAGAACATAAATGGGTAAGTAGTAGTCTTTGAGATGAGTATATCACTTTTATGATAAGTGTGAGGTTCTTAATAGAAAAATGACTTTTTGGTGTAGAGATTTGAAATGAATTGTGAAAGTTTGGGAATTGTGTCTTATGATACTTATGGTGTTTGTCGTTATGGAATTATGAGTCAACTTAGCACAAATATATCATACCTTACCAAAAGGCCTACACATTTTACTGTTATAAGACCTTTTTGATCTTAGTTCTTGAGCACATATTTGACGATGGAGAATTAGAGCGATTTGCAAACATGGTAGATTCCATGTATTTTTGAACTTTGAGAGCATACACCATCCTCTTTGATAAACTTGAGTGTTTGAGATTTCTTATATATACATCCATGTTGTGAGGATTCGAGTTTGAGGAAGGCATGTGCTTATAATGATTGTGATATGTGGGTTTAACGAAAGATGTTGTGATTTTATTCATTTGATTGAATCTTTTGTTGCTTTCGTTGCTACGAGGGCTTATTGCTTTTGTCGTTCGACTCTTTTACTGTCTCTCACAGTCGTCTCTCTTTTGTTACGATTTGTTTGAGGACAAACAAAAGTGTAAGTTTGGGGAGTTGATAAGCCTCGTTTCACACGATTTTATGGCTATATTTATCTTGTTTCTATTTGATAAGTGATCTTTTGAGGCTTGTCTTTTGATATATTTATGTTTACCTTGGAAGATATTATGCCGTGTGTGTTTCATGTCATTTTAGTACAGGTTTTGATGTCGAAAGAGTGGATCATGATAAAGAGGAATCAATAGCCTAGTCAGCGAGCTCGTGCGAAGAAGAAGCTGATGTTGAAAACGACGTTGAATATGACGTAATGGATCTGACAAGGATGGATTTGAAAAGTTTACTGTGTTAAAGAGCATCTCGATGGGAGTCGTGGCGCAAAGCGGATCGTAATTGGTCGGGACGAGGAAAGGCAGATAAAGCGGTCATGGCGGCGAGGAATCACGCCTCGCGAACCGAGCTCGCGACCTTTGGTCGCGATGCCGGTCATGAGAAAAAGCAGATGGCCGCGATTTGGAAGCTCGCGGCGTCGCCGCGAAGCAATTGATAGCGTGTATGCGAGGCTTAGGTTGCGTAATATGTTATATATATCGCGCATATCACGCAGCGAGGAGGCGAGCGCACATTAGGAGCTTTTCATTCACCAAACAAAAGCAGAACACTTTTTCTTCTTGTTTTCTTTTTAGCGTTTGTTTTTTCGAATAGATTAAATAGCTTAGTTTTCTATTCCTTCTGATTCCGGTTTTTTAATTCAGGCTTTCGATTATATTTTAATTTCAGTTTTATTAGTTCGATTTTATTAAGATTCGGTTTAATTTGATTCAGTTGCACCAATTGTTCTTATTGGATCCTTACGGTTTTATCTATCTATCTATCTCAATTTATGCTTTATTTATTTAATTATTGTTTTGTTATTTTAATTATGCGTAGCTAAATTCCATATTGATCCTAGGGTTTGTATATACGACTAGATTTATATGATTAATCTGTTGATCTTTGTTTTGCCGTCCTTCATGATTTATAAATCTTGGCTTTAATTCTCATGTGTTGGTATCACATCAATATCTATGCATGCTAGTTATGTGATTAATGTCTCTGCGGAATTAATTGCATAATCGATGTCTGGGTTTATAATCGGTTTTTGCCTTGAGACCAAGCGGAGATGGGTGGTATAGGAGGTTAAATCTTTGTGTGCTTTTGGTAATTAGCTTACTTCTCTTGAGACAAGACGGAGATGAGAGTTTGGGCTAACCTACTACTAGGCTGTCTGGCGGAAACTATAGTTACAGTAGTGATCCTTCATCAGATGTGGATTAAATTGGTAAACAGTTAATCGGTTAATTGTGTGAATTTAGTTGGGGTTAAGTACATCCTAGGATCAGTCTTTCTTGGTTTGGTTCATTCCTTATTTATTTTACGAGTCTAGTTTATAATCTTCTCTCTTGTTTTTGTTGCACGGATAACAATCAAGATTACGTGTGGATTATTTCTTTGTGCTCTCGAGTCATGATCCTGATGGATCTGATATAATATCTTTTGTTTTATTATCATTTATTTGGTGAAATATAGCGATCGGTACACAATGTTTTCACGTGTCGCAACTCAGTCGTGTCACGATCCGAAGCATGTGATCCGTCAAGGCGGCGTGATCCTCGATCCGGATATGAGCTATAATGAAGAACTTACGGCTATTCTAGACCACGGGTTCGTCAATTGAGAAACAAGTCGATTCCACTAGTCAGTCTTTGTGGAAACATCATGAACAAGAGGAAGCCACGTGGAGCTTGAGGATGCGATGAAAGAAAATACCACGATCTTTTACGAGGTATATAAATTTCGGAATGAAATTTCTTTAAGAATTGGAATGTAATACCCAGATTATTTAAAAACTGATTACGATAATAATTTCGTAAATTAGAATATTATTATTATGATAATTTGATTATTAATATATCGAATAATGATTTAGATTATTGTTGGAATAAAATTCACATGTTTTATTCACGCAGTGAGTGTGAATTGAAATACGAATCACATCAACGTATTTCGGTATTATTTCTATTTGTCGATTACGTATCGATAATTAAATGCTCGTGATAATTTCTAAGTTTTTAAGCTTAGGATTTAATTCCATTATTATTGGAATAATTTAATAAAGTGATTACGACTTTATTACGACCATTTTGAGATGAGTCGATAATTAACGTTTTGAGACATTTCAAGCGTTAACGTTTAGAGATGACTTGAGAATCAAGTCTAATGATCAAGGAATTATGATATTAAAATTCCTATGATTATTTTAAATAAATTAGAATATTATTTAGCATGTGAGATAATGCTAGAAAATTTAGGAATAATATTTTGAGCAATAGTAATTCTAGAAAACCTAAATAGAAATTAGGGTTTTCTACCTGGATTAATTCAATAATTTTTCTATGATATAATTTATCTTATAAGACATGTATTATGATATATATATATATATATATATATATATATATATATATATAATTAGTATCAAAAATCAAAAATTTGGTACTTTGTGAAATGAAAATACCGTGAACATCACTTGCAATGAAAGTCTTTACATAAGTTTTGGTCTTTGGCTTTTGCTTGTTGATTAAATTGGTGATACAAGTATTATAATTGCACTCTTATCAAGTAAACTTAGTGATCAAACAAGTGGATGCATGGTGGAAGGCTTATAGCGGGTATGTTAATGTTCAAATTGAGGAAAGATGAATCAACACACTCTTTGTGCATATGGCCATGTACAAGACTTTATGTACATGATATATGATTAATTAAAAGGCTTCCTTAGCTAATTGAGAGAAGATAGCCGACGGTGATTTGATCCAAAGTCCGTGAATTTGTTTTATTCAAAAAGAATTTGTGTAAGTAGTAACTTTGGTGATGTAATAATATGGTGAGTCATAAGCTTTGAAAAAGGCTCCCAATCCTTTGTGAGTGAGGAGAGCGAGGAGAGAGGTGAGAAAGAGATATCTGATATCTAATTCGATTACTTAAGTGAAGTAAATGCTTTTAAACATCACATTTCTCTTCCCTTAAGGATACCGTGAAGCGAAGAGAGGAAAACCTTTGTGTGTTCTTCACTTCTATCGCTAAAACGCCCGATCACTAAATCCTTGAAATCAATCCAACCCGATAAAGAGGTTAGATATCGAGCGAGCTTAATTAATACGTTAAATTTTTAAAATCTAATGGTTCGATTTTATTTTATATGTATGTGTTCTTAAGATTAAAATCTTGCAAGCATGTCTTATTTTTTAATAAGCATACTGCATATGATTATATGATCATATATGATGTTATAATTGAAGTTAAGCTATGTTATGAATTATTTGAAAATAATCGAAAATTCTAGGGTTTGATCTAATATTGATTTGATGATGGAATTATGATATATATGTGGTTAGTAGAGTTCATAGTGATTAAATTAGAATTTTTAAAGATCTTATACTAATAAATGTATAATTACAATGCATAAGAAATGCTAGGTTGATGTACAATTTTAATTTGAGCGATATAATAGCATATTGTTGATCTAGGGTATTAATTATGTGATATTGGAATTTATTAGAATTTTGGTTTATATAGCTATTTTACCCAAAATAGCGAGACCTAATGTCATAGGTTTAATGGTTTGTAAATTTTTATAGTATAATATTATGATGTATTAGTGCTACATGATAGTATTTAAGCATAGTGTAATTTTATAGGATTTTATAAAATTGTTTGGTATGATCTTGATGATAACGTGAGCTTCATGGTTTTATTCTTTGGTGTATAGTTTGATTAGGTTGTGTATTATGGTTGAATAATGTTGTAGGATAATGTTTAAGTGTTATAGGAATTTATTGAATTTTAGAAAATTTATTGGTTGATTTTTGAAAATAACAGAGGGCTATAGTATTGATATATGTGTGTTCAAATTTTTCTAGAGTGATATTAATACATATTAATGATCATAGTGTAAAATAATACTATATGAACTTAGAGGAATTTTGGAACAAAGTTTGAGAAATTAGTGTTATAATAGTGAGCTATATGTTGAAAATAAGGAATTTTAAATTCCTTTTAATCGAAATAATAATATATTATATGCAAAATTATTTTAGACATAATTGAAATTGAAATTATTAAACATAGTATATTATGTTTCTGACGAAGCGTTATATTAAATAAGCTAGAAGCATAAAATAATGCTTAAAGTATTAAAAGATTAATATTGAAAGAAAATATTAATCAAGTTTATCGATTCGTGAAAAATCGAAATTAAAGCTTTATGAAAAGAAATCGATTGAAAATCGATTTATATTAATTAGATATTACAAATGTGATTTATTAAAAATTATTAAGAAAAGTCAAAATGGTTGACTTTCGAAATTGACTTCTGAAATCGTTAGTTAAATACGCTGTCGTGAAAAGCGTATTACCTTTATGAGAATATCTCAATTGTGAGAAAAGATTTCATAATTGAAATCATTTTATCGAATAACGTTAGTATCGTTAATTATTTAACCTAAAAGGTTAATATGAGGCTAGATCATATTACGTCTCTCCAAAGTACGAAATTATTTTTCTTGAAATCGCGTTGAAGCACGTATTAAGATTTATTAAGACTTGATTATTATATTATTTATCAAAGTTGAATTAACTTTGAAAATCTTGAAAAGCGTATGACGTACTAAGCGTAAATTTTGCGTAAAGATGGGACGTGAGTACTACAACAACGAGGAAAGAACACGCATTCGAAATTGATGTTCAAAGTAGAGGTGGGCTTTACTATACTCGGCCGACAAATCTTTGTCAAATGATTTATTTATGATGCTTTATTATGAATATTTATGAAATGATTTATTTAATTACACCTTAAAATGTTTATGTTTTATGTATGTATCGAATCCATGATATTTGATGCATAATGTTGGGTAACTCAACTTTATGACATGCTTGAATTCGTATGCTTGTAAGTACCCACAATGATGATGGAGAATTAGTATCCTATGCCGAGATGGCAAGGATTTTTACTGTGATTATTTGTTTGTATCTTTGAAAGGGTGCTTCGGCGGTCGTGGCGTGCGTGAGAGGAGGCCTCCTCAGGTCTGAAGTATTGTGGTGGATATGGATCATACATCGTGGAAAATGCTTGGCGAGCGATATTTATGGAAAATGACGGAAAATATTTAGTAAACACAGTATTTCAAATTAAAACCTCGTGTGTTATTGTGAATAGGCGAGTAATTCAAAATTGATAAATTATTTTGGCATGAGCCAGAGTGCATTCTTGTACTCGACCACGCATGTTGTTTTAAATGTGCGATTGGTGATGATGGTGATGGAGAAGAGATGTTGAATAGTCGAAGTCTTTTTGGTATTTATTATGTTTGAAAGAAAGAACCATTGGGTGCGTATAGTCATATATGCATTCACATGCTTTCATGCATATTTTGGATATTATTGTATGTTGATATTGTGATTGAATCATCAATTATCGAACATACATTTAAGGACTTGTAGCCTTATATCGATGAAATTACTTTTGCCTTGTAAATAAGGTTGATTATCGAAGTTCGATAAGTATTATTTTGAAGTCTTTGATTATTCTTATTAAATGTGTTGTAATCCTTTGAGCTCAGTTCTCTAATCATCCTTTGGATTAGAGGCGTGATAAAAGGAGTGTCTGATTGAATCAAAGGAAAACTTAAGTCGGGATTCATCGGACCGTGCGAGATTTTAGAGAGATTGGACTGTTGCGTGCAGGTTGGCATTGCCACAGTTTACGTAATGTTCATAACTTGTTTCATGTGTCTCGATTCAAAAATCGTCTCGATCCGAACCATATAATCGACCGAAGACATAGTTCACGAGTCGACCTAAGCTATGAAGAGAATCAAAGCGTATTCTAGATCGAAAGAAGCAACAACTAAGGAATAAGTCGATTCCTTTAGTTAAGGTATTATGGAGACATCATGGCTTAGAAGAGCGACTTGGGAATTAGAGAGAAGATGAGAGAAAGTATCCGAGCTATTTTACGAGTACTAAATTTGGGATGAAATTTCTTTAAGGGAGGAATGTAATTCCCAGTTTCCTCGGCATTAATTAGGCACTAATTACGTGATTAATTAGAAATTAATTACGTAATTGATTAGTGACAATGCATCATCGAGATAAGATAATATAAAGTTCTATCTCGAATATTTATTTTAGAATTCTAAAGTTGGTTTGATTTAACAACAAATTTTAATTTATTGTTTTATTTATTTATTTTAGAAAGAGGATTTATGAAAATTTCAACTTACTAACAATTTATGTATCTCTATTTGATTTATAATTTGATTTATTAAGTTGAAGGATACATTATATCATTATATTTTTTGGATAAATATATCAGGATGAGGACATAACGTCTACAATAAATTGGGCTAGCCAATATGTAGTAATAGGCCCAATTAGTAACCAAAGCTTATGTTATCGCTAAGAATTCTCTAGAAAATGATAGAAAGTCGATGGCTTCTCAGGAAGAGTGAAATAGTGAGAAGATGATTTATATATATGTATATACCATTTAAACTTCCAAGACCCCATCATTCAGTCATCTTCTTCCTATACTATTTTGAAACACACACACACTCCACACTTTGATTTTCTTCCATCAAGCTTAAGATTGAAGCTTCAATTGCATCTCAAATTAGTAGATTGACATTTCAAGAGGTAAATTACTAACTTTAGCTAGGTTTTGAGTGAAAATTTCAAAATAAAACCTCCCAACACCCCAAAATTTTCGGCCATTATGGGCCTTTTTCCTACAAGTTTTGTTCTTCATTTTAGATCATTTATGCATGATCTACCCTTTATAGTGATTTTGTGTTGAGAAAATAAAGAAAAACCCCTCTATGAACCTATAAATTTAGCCTTTTGGGCTCAAATTGGGAAAAACTTTGATCTTTGATGTTATTGATCAATTGATGCTAAATCAAGTTTAAACAAGTGTTTTATGCTTGGATTATGGTTTAATTTGATTATCTTCAAAACCCCAACTTTGCTAGAACCCTAATTCTTATCTTGAGTTATTGTTTTGATTTTATTTGATTAACTTGATTTCATAATTGTGATCTAGTATATGAAATTAGCTTATTTTGATTTATTGAAATTTTTTATACTAGTATGTAAAGTTGGATTTTGTTAGTTTGTATAATTACAAAAGGACATTATGATTATGGTTTGATATTTGAGATTTGATTTCAAAATATGGATTTTCATGATGTTGTGGCTTGATCAAAACTAACTTGATCAAAGATTCTAATTGAAAAGATTAATAAGCTAACTTATCTTTTAAAGGTATTACTATATATATTTATATATATATATATATATATATATAAGAAAGTGCAAGACTAAAGTTTCTACTAATTTACTTTTATAATAATATGATATGCATAATTGAGTTATGGATGCATTTGTTGGATTTATATCTTGAAAGCGAGTTTTGGTTGAGCTTGTATATGATGTTTCCTGTTACCACTATTACAATCTCTATACGAATTTGATTATTTGATTGCATATATATGTGTCCTCTTATCTATTATATAAGTTAGATCATACGATGTGTGAGAAGATCACAGCGAATGCGTATGATTGATCGAAACTTAATAGGATATAAAAGTTTCACGGTGAGAACTGACTTGAGGGCGAGTTAGCCGGTATAGAGATGCGGTATAGATAAGAAGTGACTTGACTTGGTTGCTTGTCTATGTTTGAGTGCGTCTACGACATATTGATGGATCACGATGAGATGAGTTCTTCTATCGACCGTCGTGAAGAACCAAGATCTCGGTGACTTCTGATGATCTAAACCTCGATAAGGTATTAGGTGAGTATGAGTTCTTGACCATCACTTTGACTTGTTATGGGTGAGGTTATATGTTTCTTGATATTCTGCATCTTGGGTGGTGGCGGTCTTGTATGTCATCTTCAGTTATCATGTCAGTCACGTATCCGTTTAAGGATGATGACATCTATTAAGGAGCTCAAAGATTTATTGTAAACAGCCGCGGTTGGGTTAGCTCAGTACAATAATAAGGTTGAGTGGTACTACTTGGGAATTAAGATATTAATTATTTTAGCGATCAAGATGCTCTAAATAATTAATGGACGTCGATATCTCTTAAATCTGAGGGATTAGTAATGTCTAAGGGCAAACTCACCTTTAATAAAGGGGTAAATCGGCATTTATTCTCTAGTATGAATAAATGTTTATAAATTAATTTATGTTACAGGGTGAACATAAGATAATTAATTTATTTGAGACCGCGTCTTTATTCCTTACATTTGATCCTGGGTGACCCGTCGGGCGATAACCCATAGAAGTCGTATACCTATCCTCTAATGGCAAAGTTTGATCCTCTTTATCCATAATGATATTATTATATTTATGGGATATGCATGGATCCTTTCTAATGAGAATTATGGTAATGCATTATAAATATAAGGTAAGAGATAAGATCAAGGTTAAATCCTCGTACCAGTCCTAGCCATATTTCGAGTCCATCCCAGTGGGCTTGAGAGGAATTTTCGAAAATATCATAGAGAGGATTGAGGGTGTTTTTACGTAGCATTCTCCATAGATCGTCCCTCGCTCGGCGTTGGAGATTGGGCGGCAGGGATACGGATCCGGAAGGTCCAAAAGCACGAGAGTTTGATCCGTTCGTCCCGTTCATCTCAGCAGTTGAAGGTAAACCACGAGAAAGCCCCTCGTGTTGCAATTAATTATATAGGTGCATGCTGGGTATATAATCAATGTATGATGAATTAAACATCGAAGATAGATCCTCGGGTGAGGGTGAAATCGAGTTTTCCACACAATTGGTATCGAGGCACAGGATGGATGTCTTGGCTACATTGGATTAATTCACGTTTGGTGTCGTACGCATGCAATTAATTAATTGTTGGATCATGTCGTTCATCGTGGCTTTCGTTTTATTTTTATCGGATTTTATTTTCACCACGAGAAAATCCGTGGTTAGATTAGATTTTTCCTAACAAATCTTATACGTGAAAGAAGAACGAGCGAAAACGAAGAGCGCGATGGCGGCGGACAGCGTCGGAGAAACGGAACACTGCAGCGCAAAGCGGTGCGGGCGGCGACAGGCGTGGCGTGCTCGGCGCTACGCTGCACGCCCTCGGCGGTGCGTTTCACGCATCGGCAGTCGGCATCGGCAATTGGGTGTGGGCGGCGGTGTATGACGCGGCAGCGGGGGTGCGAGGAAGCAGCGCCAGCGAATGCCTCGGCACACTTTGGCGCGCGTGACGTCGCGCTGGCGGTGCTTTCGTCGCGCGGTTAGCGACCGCTTCGCGATCATGACGGCACGCCTGCCAGCCTGGCCAGGCGGCAGGCGTGCAAATTTCTGAGATCCCGGTGCTTCGATGTGGCAGCGGCGGCAGGGTGCGCGTTTGTCGCGTGAATCGCTCGGCGCTCGATCATTCGCGGTCGGCGCGCCCGAGCGGTAGCCTGGATAACGCGTAGGCGTGTGGCAGCGCGTCAGCGTGCTTTCGTCGGTCGCGATCGCCCTGGCGATCACGAGGTAGCTGCTAAAGGCCGCAGCGGCAACACGGCGGCAAAGGCTGGTAGTGGTGTGGGCATGCTAACCCTGGCAGCGCGGCCCGTCTTTGGGCAGTTCGGCCCCGGACCCGTTTTCCAGTCCCGACCCGATTTTTTAGGCCGAATCGGTTTTGTGAATCCGGTCCGTGCCGGTGCGAGGCCCGTTTTTGAAGTTGATGAAGATCATGCTGCAATTCTGGGTAATAGATTAAGCGAGGAAAGTGCGGAGTTCCGCAGTGAGCCCACGATAAGCGTTTTATTTTATTTTTAATCATTCGTTGCATGTATTGGATGTTTAAATTATGCGAGAAGCATGCTATGTATGTTTAAATTACGTGAACAAACATATTATATGTTTCGTGATTGGATGCGCATAGTAAGCATGCTAGGTTTATCGCGTTTTCAAGCATATTTTAGAATTACGAGCATGTTTTACGTATTGAGTTCTATAGAAAAGCATGCTGAGACTACGTGATCTGCATGGATAAACCTTTTGAACAAAAGACTAAGCAAGTAACCCGACATATTAATTTTAAAATTAAAATGTCGAGTCCTCCACTTTTGATCTATAAACAAAGTGAGGCCTTGCTTTGAGTAGCGATCCATCAGCATTGCTTGCTTGCAATGTTTATCGTAAGTTTGTTAGATGAGATTTCTAAATAAAACATTTTAAATTTATTGAGAAGTGGGAGTTTCATGTGTAGCGTCCACAGCGTATGGCTTGCATCTGCGATTTTCATAAGTTCTCTAGAGATGGATTTAAAATGAGATAACAAAGGAATTTGGATTGAGCGGTATGGTCTGAGTGAGTATGCGATTCTAAGAATTCATTTCTGCTTTATTAAAAGCTGTGGTCGATGCTTAGACATCATGCCGAATACAACTTCCATGAAGTCCGCTTCTTGCGATAGTGATGTGTTCTAATAAGGTCCAATCATTAATTTCGTTTGTCATAAGGATAAGTTGACATGGATTGAAATTAAATGACTAAAGGTATATTTTAGTGCAGTGGGGGGTTCGTAATAATGCGATGCACGCGTGGCTTGCATGTGGGATTCCTTGGGCGATTGGAGGTTTCAATTAATATTGTTTTATCAAAGGTTACAATATTATTCTGAATTATGTAGATCGTATATGTGTTTTTATCTTTTCAGATATGTCTCTTTCCCGATTATCAATATGCTGCACATGATCCCTTATCCAGTTCAAATTTTATCGGGTGAAGCGAAACGTGAGATATGTTCTTCACTGCGGAAAAAATATATTTGTACTCACTACGCTTTATCCAATGCCCTTACTGAGTGATTCATCTGCGATGAGGCCTTGAGAACACAATGGGACCAATCGAATAGAATGGCAGTGTCTTCTTTTGGTCACCATGTGCGAGTCCACGTCTAGCAATCAAGACGGTGGATCACGATCCTTTGATATATGGTCAAATCTTGTGAAATCGTATGAGCGAGGCGGACGGAGGCAGTAAACTGTCACGCATTGTGATCAATAATGTCGAGTAAGATGAAAGAAGGAAGTTCGGTGCATGACCATGTAGTAGATGATCAATCTCTTGAAGAGCTCGAGGTTGGTTGGGAGGATATATTGATGGTGTAGTCGGAATCGATATGATCCTCAACACTTTGAGATGCGATTGACTTCCATTATAGCGAGAACACTTTCATGAGCAAGTCAGTATATACTAGATTCGGTTGCTTAATGATCTTGTAGCAGCGAAGGAGTCATGGGTAAATGGCAAGGTGCGGTCTTTAATAACACGTCTCAAAGCCCACCCTTTCCGTCGAAAGATGGAAAAAGAAAAGTGGAATTCAAGAGATGGCTAAGGCTAAAGAAATAGTGGGAGTAATGGGGCAGAACATGAGCTCTACCGGTTTGAAAACCCGAAGGAGAAGAGCGAGTGCTTGAGTGCGGTGAGGCCGGGCATTGGAAGGCGAGTGCCCTATGCTCGAGGCTCAGTGTCGCCATTTGCTTTAATGTGAAACATGTTTAGCGACTTGTTCTACCCATTCTTGGGTAGTAGACAGATGCTGACTGATCGTGTTTATTACACTACTGGAGGTTCCTGCGGACAAAGGAGGTGCGTGATGGCGAGATAACGATCTCCATAGACAGCAGCGAAAGTCGAGGCCGTTGCGGTCGGAGATGTTACTTTATGTTTTGATACAACAGTTTTAGTTTTAAAAGGCGTTTTGTATGTGCGGAGTTTCGGCGAGAACATGTTGGGTTGAAACTATTTATTCATGGATATTACTTTATTTTTGATAGTGGTGTTTCTATCATAAGAAATGGCGAAGTTATACTGTGTTGGCACATTATATAATTAAGCTTTATACTATTTACGCTAAACATAATACCTATAACTATATTGCATCTACATCAAACCTTAAAAGAAAGTTTTCTTGTGAGATAACACCACATTTCTCTGGCGTCTTAGATTGGTCAGATAAATAGGATCAAGGCGCTAAGAATGGGCGTTGGGTAATCTCGATTACTCGTTCCCGGTCTGCGAATCCACATATAGAAGGAAGATATCGACCCGGACCGCTGGCGAAGGTTATAGAGCGAAAAGTGTTGGAGCTAGTCGTTCGACACTGTGGACCGATGTCCACAAGCTCGTGGAGAATGCAGTATTTTGTCACTTTCATTGACGATTACTCGAGATGGATACATATACACAGCTTCACATAAGTGAATGCTTTGAGAAATTCAAAGAGTTTAAGGCGGAAGTGGAGGCAAGCTTGGTAAAGTGTCAGTAAACGATACGATCGCGGTGGCGAATACACAGTAACGGTTTATGGACTATTTGGTGAAGTGTGGGATTACATCGGAAAACTATGTTTAGCCTCTCCCGGATCTATCTTGGATGTTTAATTCACCATCATTGATTATATACCTAGCATGCACCTATATAATTAATTGCAACACGTTGGGGTTTTTCGTGTTTACCTTTGAATCTGTCGAGGCGGAATGGATCGAGACTCGTGCTTTGACCTTACGGGCTGTATCCGGTTGCCCAATCTCCAGCGTCGGTGAGGGCGATCTATGGAGAATGCTTGGAAAATCACCTCAAGCTCTCGAGAATTTTGAAAAACTCTCAAAGGATGAACCCTCAAATTCTCGAAAATAATGATGATGATTATTAATCATCGACCTAGATTTAATCTCTTACCTCATATTTATAATGCATTACCATAATCTATATGGAAATTACCATAATCCCATATAGGAAATTACCATAATCCTTTATGGAAAGCATTATTACCATAATCTATATGGAAAGGATCTATGCATATCCGTAAATATAATAATATCCTTATAGGATAAAGAGAATCAAATCCTTGCCTTGTAGAGCATAGGGGCGCGATTTTGCCTAGCTTACGGGCTGGATGGGCCAGCCAGGATCGAATGCAAGGAATAAAGATGGGCCTCAAATAAATTAATTATCTTATGTTGACCCGAACATAAATTAACTTATAAACATTTATTCATGCCACTAGAGAATAAATCTTGACTTACCCTTTATTCTTGAAGTTGAGTCGGGCTTGCACTTAGACATTCTGAATCCCGTATTTAAGATATCGGCGTCCATTAATTATTTATAGCATTACATTGCTTAAAATAATTAATATCTTCATTCATAAGTAGTACCACTCGACCTTATTATTGTGCTTGAGCTAACTCAACTGCGGGGTTTAGTACAATAAACCTTTTGAGCTCCTTAAGGGGCGTCATCGTCCTAGCGGATCGGTGACTCGATCACGAGATAACTAGCATGACATCTGAAACGCGCCACCACCGAGATCACGGAGAATATTGGGTTAGAACATATAACCCTCACCCATAACAAGTCAAAGTGATGGTCGACAACTCATACTCATCTAATAACTTATCGAGGTTGAGATCGTACGTAAGTCACGAGATCTTGGTTCTTCCTGGCGGTCGGATAGAAGAATTCATCTTCTTGTGATCCTTCAATCGTCGAGGCGTGCCGGCATGACAAGCAACCAAGTCAGTCACTTCTTATCTATCTGCGACTATCTGAGCAACTCGTCCTCAAGTTGTCTCGGTGTGAAACTTTTATATCTCATTAAGCTTGACCAATCATACGGACTTACGTGATCTTCTACACCTGTATGATCTAACATATATGAGATAAAGGGACACGATATATGCAATCAAGTATTCAATTCGGATAGGAGATTGTAATAGTGGTAACGAGGAAACATTGTATACAAGCTCGACCAAAAGCGCTTTTAGTATCTGACTCGACAATCTCCCACTTATACTAAAGCAAACTTTTAGTATACAATGTGTCTCTACTAGCTATTACAAACAAAACCATCACTTTGCTTCTCCCACTTATACAAAAGTTTTCTTTCTAAGTGGGTGCCATCTAGCGCAATTGAGTCCTCTAGCGTGCGAGCGTAGACTTATAGCGGCGGGCTTTCGTGAATGGATCCGCTGGGTTATCAGTCGTATCAATCTTTGCACTCGACCACGTCACCTCGTCTAACGATTTCTCGTATGACATGGTACTTTCTCTCTATGTGTTTGGTGGCCTTGTGGGTCCGTGGTTCGCTTTGAGTTTGCCCTTTGCACGAGTTATCACGATAAACTATGATACTCTTGGGCAAACCAGGTACCACGCCCTAGATCCATGAGTGGTTCTTGAACCATCTGACCTCATAGAAGCCTCAAGGCGGCTACATATTCGGCTTCCATGGTAGAGTCCGCATGCATGCATCGCTTTGCACTCCGAGGAGATACGGTTCCACCTCCCAGGTAAACACATGGCAGAGGTAGACTTTTTCTCATCACGGTCGACTTGGAAATCCAGTGCAGCCACTAAAGGCATTAGACTATCTGCATGGTAAACTAGCCTATAATCTCGAGTCCTTTTCGGTGCTTGGTATATGCTTCTTGCAGTCAATGAGCTTGTCGAGGTTGGATTGATATCTAGCTACTATGCTGCGCATAGCGAGATATCGGACCTCGTGCATAGCATTGCGTACATGAGACTTCCTACGGTGAGCGTGAACTTGTCTCATTTATCTATCTCCTTGACGGTCATGGGTGGCTTCTTGTCTGAATAAAGGCGCCGTAAGGTAGCAATCGAAGGTAGCAATCCTTTCTTGGCGGTGCGCATACTAAAGCAGTAATCACGGTATCGATGTAAGGCGCGCGAGATAAGCTCAACATTTTCTTCTTGCGATCTCGGTAAACCTTGATCCCGAGAATATGCGCTGCATCTCCTAAGTCTTTCATTTGAAGCGATCGGATATGAACTCTTTACGTGCGATACTGACTTCCGTTGTTGCCCGACTAGAAGAATGTCGTCTACATAAAGTGCGAAAATACCACATCACCATTGACATCTAACCGATACACACAACTCTCGCTAGGCAGCGGGTAAATCCATGGGACTTTACCACCTCGTCAGCGTAAGTTCCATGATCGGGAGGCACCTTAAGTCCATAAATGGACTTAGCTTCCATACTAGATGCTCTTCGCGCTACCACATAACCTTGGGTTCTTTGCATATAGATGTCTCTACCTTCCTCAAGGTAACCGTTTAAGCGGGTTTAACGTCCGTTTGCCAAACCTCTGGGTTCAAGTGAAATACGCTATGGCGGAAAATTACGATGGACTTGAGCATTGCTACTGGTGAAAAGGTCTCGTCGAAATCGATGCCCTCGATCAGTGTACCCTTTCGCCACAAGCACGGCTTTAAAAGCGAAACCCCTCCATCGAATCTCTCTTCCTTTTGTATATCCACTTCACTTTATGGCTTCCTTGCCATCGGTAGATGTGTCTTTTCATATACATCCATAGCGTTTATGGACTCCGTTTCTAAGTCCATAGCGGTGTGCCATGATCTTGCATCAATGTCTTGTATCGCCTCCTTGTATGTCCATGGGTCGATTATTGCTGTTCGTTTCACGGGACTAAATCAGAAGATTCTCCAGCGAACATAAATCGCTCGGGTTGACGAACAACCCTCCCTCTCTGATGAGGTTCTCTGGGCACTATGGCGATGGTGGGTGCGAAACTTGTGGTTCTCTATGTTGCACAACTTCTTTGGTAGGTACCACTTGAGCGGTCGGTATCTCGGTGGAACTCGACCCACTTCAATTTCTTGAAGTATCGGTGTCGATCCTCCCACTAGACTCGACATCTCGTACCTTTGGCTAACGGTGGCGGAATCGATCATCTTCTAATTCTTGAAGAATGATTTCAACTTTGGACTTATGATTCTTCATATAATCCTCTTCTAAGAATCGGGCATTAGTGCTAATAATGACCTTGATCCTTAGGACTATAGAATAAACCACCTTCGTTCCTCTAGGATATCGATAAACGACCTTGCGTCGGATCTAGCCTCAACTTCGGCCTTCTTGTTCGGCACATGTTTTGGGCCTTATATCATATGTGACTTAAGCGGGCTTCGCCCAAACCACAACTCGAAAGGGTCTTTTCGGTGACTTGGATGGTACTAGATTTAGCAAGTATGGCGCCGTTCTAAGGCATACCCCGAGCGAAATAGGCAATGTTGTATAACTCATCATTGATCTAACCATTTCCAAAGAGTCCTATTTCTTGGCTCGACACACCATTTTTTGTGGTGTGCCGGTGAAATCTTGTTGGAGGTAATCCCATACTTCACTAGATAGTCCATGAACTTCGTTCTTGAGGTATTCGCCACAGCGATCGACCGATGACTTGATACTCTTACCAAGCTTCGTCTCCACTTCCGCCTAAACTCTTTGAATTTTCTCAAAGCATTCGGACTTCGCGGTGAAGCGGTATACGTATCCGTACCTTAGTGTCGTCGATGAAGTGATAAAATACTCGTACCCTCCACGAGCTTGTGTGGACATCGGTCCACGGTCGAAATGGACTAACTCTAACATTTCTTTGGCTCTATAACCCTTCGCTTTGAAGGGTGCGGTCGACATCTTACCTTCATCACGGGATTCGCGGGTGGGAATGGAGTAGCGTGAGATTACCCAGCTCCATTCTTAGCGGGTCTTTGGATCCTATTTAGATTGATGTGACCTAATCTAAGATGCCGGAGAAATGTGGTGTCATCTTCTTGAAGAAAACTTTCTCTTTCTGGGGTTTGAAGAAGATGCAACATAGTTATATGTATTATGTTTTGCGAAATAGTATAAAGCGAATTATATAAAGTGCTAACACGAGATAACCGTCATTTCTTATGATAAAACACCACTATCAAAATAACGAGAATATCCATGAGTAAATAGTTTGAAAGCGAAACAAGGTTCATGAAAATCCGGCACATATAAAGCGTGTTTTAAAACTAAAGCAGTTCTCTCAAAACATAAAGTAACATCTCCGACTTGGCGGCCTCGACTTTCGCGCGTTGCCCGTGGAATCGTTATCTCGCCATTACTCGACTCACTTGTCGCGGGAACCCACGCAGGTGTAACAAAAAACATGATCGGTCGCACCCGTGTCTACTACCCGAGAATGGGTAGAACAAGTTGCTAAACATGTTTCCGTTACTAAAGCAAGCGGCGTACCTTGAGCCTGAGCATAGGGCACTTAGCTTCCGATGCCGGTCTTACCTTGCACTTGAGCACTTGCCCTTCTCGGCTGGCTTCTTGAAGCCTCGATGTGGCGACCATGTTCTTGTTCCATTACTCCCACTATTTCCTTTACCTCTACCACCTTTGGTGCCCTTTTTTTTTCCATTTTACAGCGGAAAATTTGGGCCCTTAGATGTGCTAGCAAGAGCATCGCTCCTTTTCCATAACTCCTTCGCATGCCACGAGATCATTGAACAGCCCGACTAAGTGTATACTCGGTCTTGCTCATGATCGCATTCATGTAGTTCTCAAAGACTTGGGCGGTGTATTGAGGATTATATCGACCTTGGCTTTGCCGTCAATACCTCCTCCCAGTGATCAAGACTATCCATGAGATGAGTCGTGTGGGAGACATGTTCATGGACCGAACTTCCTTATTCCATCTTACGCCCAGATTTCTCTCATTGTGTGGGCGGATTGTCGATCCATTGCCCAAACTTACTCTCGAGACTTGACCAAATATCGATCGCGTCTACCATCGGCGATCTTTGCGACTTCAAGCCCTTGGACATAGTAGTCATCATATAGCATTTAGCCGTATTGTTTGACTTATTCAAAGTGCAGTTGACTCTCATTGCTCATTAGTCGATCGTCGGTGAGGGCATCGGGTTTAGGAGTAGTGAGAACAAACATGTGTTCTTGATAAGAACATATTCCATGTTTCGTTTCCACTCGATAAAATTTGGACGGATAGCGGTTTTGTCGCGAGCATATTGATAATCGGTGTAAGAGACATATATGAAGCGATAATGTAAACACATAAGCATCGATCGCACATAATTCGTAACAATAATATTGTAACCTTTTGATAAAGAATATTAATTGAAACCTCCAATCGTCGAGGAATCCCATACGAGCCCGCAGCGTGTGGGCGTTTACATGAACCCTTGACGGACTAAAATATACCTTTTAGTCGTTTAATTTCAATCCATGTCAACTTATCCTTGATGACAAATGAAATTAATGATTGGACCTTACTAGACCACATCACTTTGTCACGAAGGGACTTAGTGGGAAGTTGTGCTTGAGGTGATGTCTAGCAATGACCACGTTTTAATAGCGAGCGAATTCTTAGAATTAGCATACTCACTAGGACCATACAGCTTCCAATTCAAATTCTTTTGTTATCTCATTTTATATCTATCTCTAGAGAACTTATGAAAATCGCACATGCAAGCCCGCAGCGTGTGGGCGTTTACATGAAACTCCCAACTTCTCGATAGATTTTAAAAGTTTTATTTAGAAATCTCATCTAACAAACTTATGATAAGCGGTGCAAGCAAGCCACGTGTGTGGGCGTTTACTCACGGTCGTATCACTTTGTTTAGAGATCAAAAGTGGAGGTCTTGACATTTTAATTTAAAAATTAATTTATCGGTTTGCTTGCTTAGTCTTTTGTTCAAAAGGTTTGTCCATGCGAGATCACGTAATCTACCATGCTTTCTATAGAACTCGACATGTAAAACATGCTCATGAAATTCTAAAATATGCTTGAAAGCGATAAACCTAGCATGCTTACTATGCGCGCCCAATTCTGAAAACACTTAAGGTTTGTCAGCGTAATTTAAACATACATAGCATCTCTTGCATAATTTAAACATCCACGACATGCGATGAGCGATAAAAATAAAATAAAAGCGTTCATCGTGGCCCTCGTGGAATCTGCACTTTCTGCCTAATCTATTACATAGAATTGCAAAGTCGAGATCTTTATAATCTTGACAGGCCTCGCGTGCACGAGCGCGGACGGATTCAAAAGGCCTCGCGTGCGGGCGCAGACCGGACTCGTCAAAGCGAGTTCGGTTGGAAAAATGGATGCAGGCTCGGCCCGATCACGCGGCGCATCCGCGGCGCCGTGCCGCGCCTGCGTGCCATCGCCCGCCGCGTGCGACCGTTTTCCATCGTCTCGATCTGGTGCTTTCGTCTTCGTTTTAATTTTACGGATAAGATTTCTGGAAAAATAAATCTAATCTAACCACGGTTTTCGTGGTGAAAAAAAAATCGACAAAATAAAAAGCGAGCCACGATGAGCAGCAGTTCAACAAATAATATATTGCTCGTGTAATAATCAAGCGTGAATTAATCCAGCCAGCGAATCTTGAACCTCGCTCGATACCAATTGTAAGGAAAACTATGTTTAGCCTCTCCAGGATCTATCTTGGATGTTTAATTCACCATACATTGATTATATACCTAACATGCACCTATATAATTAATTGCAACACGTTGGGGTTTCTCGTGTTTACCTTTGAATCTGTCGAGGCGGAATGGATTGAGACTCGTGCTTTGACCTTACGGGTGTATCCGGTTGCCCAATCTCAGCGTCGGTGAGGAGGATCTATGGAGAATGCTTGGGAAAATCACCCTCAAGCTCTCAAGAATTTTGAAAAACTCTCAAAGGATGAACCCTCAAATTCTCGAAAATAATGATGATGATTATTAATCATCGACCTAGATTTAATCTCTTACCTCTTATTTATAATGCATTACCATAATCCTATATGGAAATTACAATAATCCCATATGGAAATTACCATAATCCCGTATGGAAATTACCATAATCCTTTATGGAAAGGATTATTACCATAATCTATATGGAAAGGATCTATGCATATCCGAAATATAATAAAATCATACGGGATAAATAGAATCAAATCATTGCCTTGTAGAGCATAGGGCATCGATTTTTCCTAGCTTCGAGAACTGGATGGGCCGGCCGAGGATCAAATGCAAGGAATAAAGATGGGCCTCAAATAAATTAATTATCTTAAGTTCGACTGGAACATAAATTAATTTATAAACATTTATTCATGTCACTAGAGAATAAATGTTGACTTACCCTTTATTACGAGAAGTTGAGTCGGGCTTGCACTTAGACATTACGAATCCACCGTATTTAAGATATCGAGCGTCCATTAATTATTTATAGCATTACATTGTAAAATAATTAATATCTTCATTCATTAAGTAGTACCACTCGACCTTATTATTGTACTTGAGCTAACTCAACTGCGGGGTTTAGTACAATAAACCTTTTGAGCTCCTTAAGGGGCGTCATCATCCTAGCGAATCGGTGACTCGATCACGGATAACTAGCATAACATCTGACACACTTGCCCCCCGAGATCACGGAGAATATTGGGTTAGAACATATAACCCTCGCCCCGTAACAAGTCAAGTGATGGTCGACCTCATACTCATCTAATACCTTATCGAGGTTTAGATCGTCGTAAATCACCGAGATCTTGGTTCTTCCGGCGGTCGGATAGAAGAACTCATCTCGCTGTGATCCTGCTTCGTCGAGGCGTACCGGCGCAGACAAACAACCAAGTCAAGTCACTTCTTATCTATACCACGGCTATACCAACAACTCGTCATCAAGTTGTCTCGGTGTGAAACTTTTATATCTCATTAAAGCTTGACCAATCATACGGACTTACGTGATCTTCTACACCTTGTATGATCTAACTTATATATGAGATAAAGGGACACGGATATATGCGATCAAGTATTGATTCGGATAGGAGATTGTAATAGTGGTAGCGAAACATTGTATACAAGCTCGACCAAAGCGCTTTGGTATACAACTCCAATCACGAGCCGCATACGGTAAAATGGTGTGTGGGCGAAGATATAGGACTCTTTGAAATGGTTAGATCAATGATGAGTTATGCGGCATTGCCTATTTAGATTAGGGGTATGCCTTGAAGCAGTGACATGTTTGCTAAATCTAGTACCGTCAAAGTCGGTCGAAAAGCGGCGGCTCGAGTTGGTTGTGGTTTGGCGCGAAGCCTGATTAAACCACGTAAGGATATGGGCGATTCCGACCGTATCTTTGAACAAGAAGGCACGACAAGTTGGAGGCTAGATCGACGGAAGTTGTTTATTGGCTATCCTAGAGGGGCGAAGATGGTTTATTCTATAGTCCTAAGGATCGAGAAGGTCGTTAATAGTACTAATGCCGGGATTCTTAGAAGAGGATTATATGTGAACACGTAAATCCAAAGTTGAAATCATTCTTGAGGAATTAGAAGAAGATCGTATTCACCGATTAAGCGAAGGTGCGAGATGTAGGTGTCTGGTGGGAGGATCGACACGAGATACTTGAGGAAATTGAAGTGGGTCGAGTTCACTTTGGAGATGGAAAGCGTCTAGTGGCTCCTATCCGACAAGTTGTGCGAGATGAGAACACTTGAGATTCTACTTCCGCGTTGCCATTGTGCCGATGGCGCCCTGCGTCGTGTGGTGGGAGGTTGTTCGTCGACCCGGCGATTTATGTTCGATGGGTGAATCTTGGTTTAGTCTCGGAAGCGAGCGAGGCAATAATCGACCCGTGGACGTCTGCGCGTCTGAACGACATTGATGCATGGACATGGCACAGCTATGCGACTTAGAAATTGAGTCCGCATGAGCTATGGATGTATCTGAAAAGCGGCTCTACAGGATGGCAAGGAAGCCATGGGTAGTAAGTGGGTATACTGAGGAAGAAAGATTGAGGATGGAGAGTTTCGGCTTTTAAAGCCGGGCTTGTGGCGAAAGGGTACACTTTCAGTTTGAGCGGCATCGATTTCGATGAGACCTTTTACTTTGTAGCAATGTTCTGATCCATCGAAATTCTTACGGCCATAGCAGACCCTTCAACCTTGAGGTTTGACAAATGGATGTGAAAACCGCTTTTCTAGCGTGATTACCTTGAGGAAGGTAGAGACATCTATCTGTAATGACACGAAGGTTATGTGGTGAAGGGTGAAGAGCATCTAGTATGGAAGCTTAAGAAGTCCATTTATGGTCTTAAGCAAGCCTCACGATCACGGAACTTACGCTTTGGCGGTGGTAAAGTCCTCTGGATTTACAGGGTTACCTAGCGAAAGTTGTGTGTATGTCGTTTAGATGTCAGCGGTGATGTGGTATTTCTTGCACTTTATGTAGATGACATGCTTCTAGGTGTTGGCAATGTGAAGTTGTTATCGGACGTAAAGAGTTGGTTATCCGATCAGTTTTAAATGAAAGACTTAGGAGATGCGTGCGCATTCTTGGGATCAAGGTTTACAAGAGATCGCGAAGAGGAAAATGTTGAGCTTATCTCGGGCGTCTTACATTGATCTTTGTGATTACTCGTTTTAGTATCACGGACCGCCCGAGAAAGGTTGCTACCTTTCGAGACATGGCGTTCCTTTATCAGAAGGAGCGGTCACCTATGTTACCAAGGAGATAGAGAAATGAGACAAGTTCATACGCTTCCGCGTGGGAAGTCTCATGTGCATAATGCTGTATGTCTGAGGTCCGATATACGCTATCACGGTAGGCATAGTAGCTAGATGTCGATCTAACCACGGACGAGCTCGATTGGGTGTGCGATGGCGTATACTCAAGTACACGAGCGGACTAGAGATTATAAATTTTGGTTACCATGCGAGATAGTCTAATGCCTTTGGGTTATACAAGACTCGGTTCCAAAGTGACAGTGATGAGAAAAAGTCTACCTCGGGCTATGTGTTTTACCTTGGGAGGTGGAGCCGTATATCTGGCGGAGGTCTGGCGCAGCGATGCATTGCGGACTCTACCATGGAAGCCGAATATGCTTAGCGGCTTGGAGGCTATAAAAGGCTGTATGGTTCGAGAACTACCTCAAGGATCTAGGTGTGGTGCACTGGTTTGCCCAAAGTATCATAGTTTCTTGTGATAACTTTCAGGGTGCGATGGCAAACTCGAGAAGGAACCACGGACATAAAGGCGACTAAACACATAGAGAAAGTACCATGTCATACGAGAATCGTGAGCGAGGGGACGTCTTGATTGAAAAGATTGATCTGTTGGATAACCTGGTGGATCCATTCACAAGAAACTTTGCATAAAAAGTCTCTGACGGACACGTTGGAGGACTTGGATTACGCTAGATGGCACCCAGCAGTTAGGAAACTTTTGTATAAGTGGGAGAAGCAAAGTGATGGTTTTGTTTGTAATAGCTAGTAGAGAGACACATTGTATACTAAAGTTTGCTTTAGTATAAGTGGGAGATTGTTGGTTGTATCGAAAGACGGTTTTGGTTGAGCTTGTATACAATGTTTCCTGATACCACTATTACGAATCTCTATGAATTTGATTACTTGATTGCATATATCTGTCCCTTATCTCATATATAAGTTAGATCATACTGTGTGTAGAAGATCACTGAGAGTCGTATGATTGGTCGAAACAATGAGATATAAAAGATTCACTGTTGAGATAACTTGATGGCGAGTTGTTGGTTATGAAGTTTAACGGTATAGATAAGAAGTGACTTGACTTGGTTGCTTGTCTATCTTGATGCGTCTCTCGGCGTATTGATGGATCACGGTGAGATGAGTTCTTCTATCCGACCGCGGAAGAACCTAGATCTCGGTGACTTATTATGATCTAAACCTCGATAAGGTATTAGTGAGTATGAGTTGCCGACCATCACTTGACTTGTTTGGGTGAGGGTTATAGTTCTACCCAATATTCTCCATCTCGGGTGGTGGCTTTAATGTCATGCTAGTTATCTATCGAGTCACCGATCCGCTAGGATGATGACGCCCCTTAAGGAGCTCAGGTTTATTGACTAAACCCCGCAGGTTGAGTTAGCCTCAACAATAATAAGGTTGAGTGGTACCACTTATGAATTAAAGATATTAATTATTTTAAGCAAAGTAATGCTCTAAATAATTAATGGACGCGATATCTTAAATACGGGATTCGAATGTCTAGTGCAAGCCGACTCACCTTCGTAATAAAGGGTAAGTCAAGATTTATTCTCTAGTGGCATGAATAAATGTTTATAAATTAATTTATGTTCGGCAACATAAGATAATTAATTTATTTGAGGCCCATCTTTATTCCTTCATTGATCCTGGCGCCCATCCAGTTCGGAGCTTATAGAAATCGGTCCCTATCCCTCCATGGTAATGATTTGATCCTCTTTATCCATAAGGATATTATTATATTTATGGGATATGCATGGATCCTTTCCTATGGGATTATGGTAATGCATTATAAATATAAGGTAAGAGATAAGATCAAGGCTAATCCTCATATTTGACCTAGCATATTTTCGCCCATCCCATAGTATACTGGGAAGAAATTTAAAATATCAAAGTGGTTTGAGGGTGATTTTGTAGCATTCTCCATAGATCGCCCTCACTCGACGTTGGAGATTGGGCAACCGGATAAACCCGTAAGGTCAAAGCACGAGTCTCGATCCGCTCATCCCGATCCACCTCGATGATTCAAAGGTAAACACGGAAAACCCTCACGTGTTGCAATTAATTATATAGACGATGCTAGGAATATAATCAATATATGGTGAATTAAACATCCAAGATAGATCCTCTACCGAGGGCTAAACCTAGTTTTCCGACAAAGATTGACCTCGAAGATAGCCGACCTTAGTATACCAAGAGACTTTAGTAGAGGCTCAGAGTTAGAAACCTTAGTTTTCTTTCCCGTGTTAATTCTTCTTATTTTATTTTAGAGCTAGTGGAATAGATAGAGATCAAGAAAGGAAAAGTCGAAAGTCTCGATAAGCAAGATATCCGGTGGGCTTTCTAAACTAAAAGTGCACCAGTTTATGATAAAGAGTATAGCTTCTTTTGCAAAAGTTAATCGACTTTCGCTTTGAGCACATTGATATTGCCCATCACGAGAGAACGACGATATCGGTCCCATGCTGACGAGTGCAAGTAAGGATATGTGTACAGCGTGGCCTCGCCAAGGTTGAGGGAGACCTACTTTCAACACGCTTGCGTAGATATGGTGTTTATTATGATTGTTTGCCATATTATAACTGACTTGTTAGCACGCATTAATCAAGAAGATTATAAAGTTAGATTCATGGATTTTTCTAAACCCCGTGAATCTATTTAGTGGCTAGTCGATTATATAGCTCTGGAGACTACGGGTACGTAGGAATGAAATTGATAGAATAGAATGGACTTTGAACGAATGGATAGGAATGAAATAGTGATTCCTACCAGATGTACAGGAATGAACTAATATGAATGAAATAAAACAAATAAAAATTATGATTTTATAATAATAATAATAATAATAATAATAATAATAATTAGTATTAATATTTAGGAATATTATTAATACTATTAATAATAATCAATAATAATATTATTAATAATAATTATTATTATTATTAGTTAGGAATATTATTACTTATTATTAATTAATTAATATTCATAATTATATTATTTTAATTTCTATAATTACTTAGGAATATTATTTTAATATTATTACTTATGAATATTATTAATATTTTTATTACTAGTATTTATTATTATTATTATTATTATTATTATTATTATTATTTTAGTATAATTATTTATTGTATTATTGTTATTTATTATGTTAATATTATTAATAACTATAATTTTTATCACTATTATTATATTAGAACTATTTATTATTAATAACTTGCTTATTTATTGTCATAATTAATTAATTAATTAATAATATTTTAATATAATATTTATTGGCAATAATTATATTTTTATCACTATTATTATATTAAAATATTTATTATTAATAACTATTTATTTATTATCATAAATATTATTATTATTTTATTATTATTAATTTTACTAGATAAAAATAAATAAAAAACATTTTTTGTAACAATAATAAATTTGGCTAATCCCATATTTACGGGAATATAATACATGGAAGGGAGAATGACTAATCCCATTTTGGGAATAAGATTCCCAATGGATTCTCGATAAAATCTTACCAACCATTAGAATGGGAAGGACTTTATAGTCTGTTTGGTCCGATCACATTGAGCCTTTGATTTTCAAGAAGGGCATGATTTAATGGAACAATATGCTTGCTGGTAGGTTGGTTCGATACCATGTTCGATTCGTAAATATTGATACCAGCATTTTTCTGGATTTTGAGACGAGTGGTTTGTTTAGACCATATATATGTCCGAGAGTGAGAATAGTTTTTCCATTTATATTTCAATAAAGTCGCAAATCTTATCGAAGTTCTTTATTCATTTTGAGTAAGCTGAGGCTCAAAGAAATGAATCTAATCATCTTAATAAGATTGACGACTTTGTTTCAAGTTGGTCACGATCTTCCTATTGAAAGACATGCAACGACTATTTACACTAAGAGCATCTTTTCTAAGGTTCAAAAGCATATCAGACGGCTAGTTTTTCATGTTTCATATTTGTAATACCTCGATTTTTTTTTAAACTAATTACTTATATTAATTTCGTAAATTAGAGTATTATTATGATAATTTGATTATTAAAATATCGAATAATGATTTCGTATTATTGGAATAATAAATTCCTATGATTTATTCACAAATGATGGTGAATTGATAAATATTATATAACGATTTCAACAAGATATTTCTACGCCGACACGATCGATATTTTAATGCACGTGATGTTTTCTAAGTTTTTAAGCTTAGAATTTAATTCCATTATTATTGGAATAATTTAATAAAGTGATTACGACTTTATTTCACCATTTTGATATGAAGTCGATAATTAACGTTGAGACGCTTCAAACGTTAACGCTTTGAGATGACTGAGAATCAAGTTCAACGATCAAGGAATTATGATATTTAAATTCCTATGATTATTTTATATAATTAGAATATTATTTAGCATTGAAATAATGCTAGAAAATTTTGGAATTATATTTTGATTGTTTAAGATTCTCAAACCCTAAATCGAGAATTGTTTTTACCCATGGATTAATTCCAATAATTTTTTCTATGATATAATTTATCATCTAGATATATATTATGATATATATATATATATATATATATATATGACATGAAAATAAAATATGTATCTTTATACAATGAAATAGCAGTATGATTCACACTAAGAGTTGATTTGTCGACTAATAAAAGAAGAAATTTATGAACTCTTAATTGATGACATGTCAGATTTACTTTGTAAGTGTGAGTCATAAAGTGATTGATTTTTTCATATATTTAATACTTAAGATATATATATGGTATAAGAGAAATAAGTTAAAAGCTCATCCCTTGTTCACTTAAGAGACATGGTTTTATGGATTAAAGGTAGGATTTTAATTGATTCCATTCATTAAATTGTGTTGATGATGTATTCTTATATTTTTGGAAGTATTTGTTGACTAAATTCATGGTAAGAGAAGAATAAAGTAAATATTCCTATTTGTTCAAGAAAGAGCCGACGGCTAAAGTCCCAAAGCAAAGATATTTCTTTTTTGTTCAAGAAACAAATTGTGTAAGAACAGTAGTTAATACCATGATGTATTATATTGATGAGTCACAACTTAAAAGTCTTGCAAATTGTAAAGTGAACCGTGAATTGTAGATATGAATTATGTGGTAATCACTTTACTCCTTTAACGTATGAGAAAGTTATTATGATGGGCAACAAACAAAATCATCCCCATCACTGAGATTGCCAGACTTATAAGGAAAAAGAAAGAAATTATGTTTTTATTTAAAGTGAAATACTATTACACTTTACTAGATATTCATGTTCACAAGTGAAAAACAAAACAAAGCACCACCTCCCTACAAACACACCGTAAGATTGAGGAGAGAAAAGATAGAGTGAGTTCTTCCTTTAATATCCCAACCCCTTGATATAAAAATCTTGCACTAAAAATCAAAGCTGTTAAAAGGTTAGGTTTTTAACGAGCTTTATTTATACGCTAATATTTTGATGTCCAACCGCTCGATTTTAATATTTTTGCTTATGTTCTTAATGATAGAAATATGAAGAATTAGGCTAGCATGTTTTGTTGTTTGTTAATATTGTTTAATATGCTAAGATTAAGTATGTATGGTTTTAAATTAAAAGCTAAGCATGCTATGATTTAATAGTAATGTTCAAAATTTATAAGGTTTATTTGTTGATGGATTAATGCTATATAATGGTAAAGAGTTTTGTGATTTACGGAAATTTTAGGATTTGTATGCTATTTAATTAATTATTACCAAAATAATTGGAAAATACTATGTTGAAGTACAAATTTAATTTAAGTAATATCTTAGCATATTAGTGATCTAGACCGATTAAGTACTATATGATTTTACTAGAATTTTAGCAAATGTATATTCATACTTTGAAAATTTTCGAGAATGCCTAGTATGGATATGTTGATAAATAAGTGGTAAATGTTGGATATTATGCTAGATTAATTATATAGAATGATATTTAGCATTGTGGAATTTAATTAGAATTTTAGAAAATATTTGATATATCCTTGGAAATTTTCAAAGCTATAAGATTAGGATAAGTGATGCCCAAATTTCCTATAGTTGATATCGATACATGTAAATGATCATAGTGTAAAATAATACACTATAAAATTTAGAAGAATTTTGGAACAAGTTTTAAAATATCGTTATACCGTGAGCTATATTGTGGAAATAAGGAATTTTAATTCCTTTTAATCAAGAATAATAATTTATTATATGTCTAAAAATTTTATTAGACATAAGTGAAATTTTGAGAATTATTAAACATAAAATATTATGTTTAAGACTAAACGTTATATTAAATAACGTTAAAAGCATAAAATAATGCTTAGTATTAAAAGATTAATATTGAAAGAAAATATTAATCGATTTATCGATTTGCATGAAAAATCGAGAATTGAAAAGAAATCGATTGAAAATCGATTTATATTGAATTTATTCATTAAATGGGATTTATTTAAGATTTATAATGAAAAGTCAAAATGGTTGATTTCAAATTAACGATTTAAATATCGCTCGTTAAATACTCTAATACGTGAAAAACGACACTTTTATCCGAATATCTCATTGTGAGAAAAGATTTCATAATTGAAATCATTTTATCAATAACGTTATATCGCTAATTATTTAACCTAAAAGGTTAAAATGAGACCGAGATCATATTACATCTCTCTCTAGATACGAGAATTATTTTTATTGAAATACGCCAGAGAAACGACGATAAAGTTTATTAGAACTTCAAATTATTATTCTATTTATCAAAGTCGAACGAGCTTTTGAAAATCTCGAAAAGCGTACAACGTAAGCAACGAATTTTTGCGTAGACGAGACGGCTCACACGCAACCGCAGGAACACGCGATCGAATTAAAGTTCAAAAGTAAAGCGGTTTACTATACTAAACCTAGACTTTACCAAATGATTTACTTATGATGCTTTATTACAAGTAAATATTTATGAAATGATTTATTTAATTACCGCCCAAAATGTTTATGTTTTACGATGTATCCAATCCATGATTATTGATGCATAATGTCAGTAGCTCCCACTTTATGACATGCTTGAATCAGATTCTCGAAGACCCCGATGATGGAGAATCAGATCCTCGCCGATGGCCTGATTTTGTGCACCGATTATTATATCGTGCCATCAAGGGTGCTCGACCCAACACGGCGCCTATGAGAGAGGAGCCCTCCAACAAGGAATTGTTGTGGAATGAATTATTGTGTGATATGGATCATACATAAAAAATGTCCGCCGTATAATCTTTATGGAAATGAAAGAAAATATTTAGTAAAGACGAGTATTTCAAATTAAACCTCGTGTGTTACCTGATGAAAGGTGAGTAATTCAAATGATAAATTATTTCGCACGAGCCAACGAGTGTAATCTGTACTCACTCGCATGTTTTTTAAATGTGCAAGTTGAGCGATGATGGATGAGATGTATTTGTTAGCCAACCCCTTTGAATGCAATATATTAGAAACTCAATACACATCGTCATATGTGTATCACACGTTCCGCTGCAATGAATTTATTTATCTTTATGATGTTGTTAGTTGAATACGCCCGTAATATATGAGTTCTCGTATATATATATAAAGCTTTCTCTTGATTATTAACGAATATAAGGAGATTATATGAATGGTGCTACACCACTCATCGCGTTTTGTGCCATTTCATCGCTGATATAGCTTCTCATCAATTATGTCATCCATTCTCGAACACAAATGGATAGCGCCTGTAATTCTCCTTCGCTTACGGTGTTTTCTTCCTGACAGCATCGCCACCCGATTCTCATTTCCCTTTATACTCAATCCGAGCAATGTAACCCCAACATTTAGAGCGAGGTACTTGTGTTGTACATGTGTTGATATTTTCTGCCCAAGTAAGTATTTTAGGCTCGATGATCGGTCTTGATGATGAACCGATTGTGGAGGAAATAAGATCGCCATTTTTCGCCGCCATAATGATAGCAAGAAATTCCTTTTCATACGCTTGAAAGTCCCTTATCGTTGAGAGCTAGTGATTTGTCGAGAAATGCAATTGAGTACTGTGAGCCGATACCATCGCCTCTCTTTAAATCTTCAAATGCCGCTGTGGCCGCTGCCCATTTAAACTCGCATTTCTTCATGAGATCATTTAATGGCCTTGCTATCGCTCCATAATTTTTATGAACTTTCAGTAATACTCGTCAAACCCAAGAATCCTCTTAGGCTTTTCGTAGTTCTTGGTTGAGCCCATCCACCATGGCTTGTATTTTGCTCCTGGACTCACTGCTACACCTCGCTCACCGATAATGTGACCAAGATACTCAACTTGAGATTGGCCAAAGATACATTTAGAAGCTTTCATGATAATTGTTGTGGTCATAAGACCCAAACACCGCTCTAAATGTACTGTGTGTTCATTTATATCGGAGTCAGAAACCATATATATCATCAAGAAAACCAATACAAACATGTCGAGGTAAGGTCTAAAATAGAATTCATTAGAGCTTGAAAGCAGCCGATTATTGGTGAGTCCAAACGGCATCACCTTAAACTCATACAACCCGCTAGAGGTGGTAATGTCATATATATATATATATATATATATATATATATATATAGAGAGAGAGAGAAGGATCAAATAGTACTGTCCCCAGATAGTATGTAGTACTCAACTCATCCACTCATCTATCTAGATCCGATGGTTTAGATTTTTTCGGACTTTTTGCTTAATTTCGCTAATTATCGCCTATTAAGGGTAGATTAGTAATTTGATTTGTTATGTGATTGCGAAAACAAACTTGCATTTAGTCGAATCGAATAATGCATTCAAATGAACACAAAATGCATTCACTTGAACACAAACATGCATATGAGTTTCAATTTTAATGCATGTCAGAACGCTATCCCAATGCTCTGTCACACAATCCATCCGCCTGTCAAGACGCACCTGGCCGCCCGCTTGACACGCAGCTCACTGGCGCACGCACCTGGGCCCACTCACAAGACACCCAAAGGCCACCTAATCATTGCCGCATGCACCCAACGGTTGGTGCGCGTGTTGTTATGTTGTTTTAAATGCGATTAGTTGTTTTAAATGCATGGATATGTTATTTCATATGCATTATTTATGTTTTGTTGTGGCTCTTCCAAATCTAGCGCCGACGCCAGCACTCAGCAATACCTACCCAACACACGTGAGCTCACCCAAAGATCCCTACTCAACGTCGCCGCACCCAGTCATTCCTATCCAGCTGCATGCCAAGATAAAACACGCACCCAACACCCCTACAGTGCTATGCATTGTTATGTTATTTCAATGCATTGTTATGTTATTATCTATGATTGTTACGCTATTCTCTATGCATTATCCGTGTTTTGAAGTGTCTTTCCCAACCTCAACGCTCATGGAGACTCAACGCCATGACTCCCATTTCAATACGGACGGGCACCTAACGGTACATTGGTACTTCTTTCTAACGAAAAACGGGTCGCCACGCCAAATTTTGGCTCGCCCACGTGTTCAAATGTATGGTATATATATATATATATATATATATGGTTGGGCTCAGAAAATTCGATCCCCGTGATAGTATGTAGTACTCAATCTAGACCATCTATTCGAACACGTGGACGCACAAAATTCGACACGGCAACCCATTTTTCACCTGGGCATACGTGGGCGCACCCGCCGGGCGCCTGGTGCCCGCGGCCGGGGGAGTCCGCGGCGTCAGTCTCTCGGGCGCCGAGATTGGGTTGAGGCGCAACAAAACACGTATAATGCATACATGCATAACATGAAAATGCATTTAAATGAACATAAAATCGCATCGCCAACCGTGCTGGTTCGAGCAAGCGATACCGGGTGGCTCCGACAGGTAAGCGGCCGTATGCTATGCTATTGGGTAGAGATGCTGGTTTGAAAAGCCATAATAAAACATAAAAATGCATATGAAATAGCATAACACCGCATTCACTTTAACATAAAATCGCATCGCGGCCCAACCGACGCATGCGAAAGCAAGCGAAATACTGAGAGTGTATTAAGACTAGCACGAAGATCGCAGCGCTGGCACGCCCAAATGAAGCCCAATCACATGTATTATTCTCTTCAACTCGCATGCATTTTTGTTCATTTTAATGCATTATCCACTTCAACTAAATGCATTTATGCATTGTTTGTTTTTCGTAATCACATAACAAATCAAATTACTAATCTACCCTTAATGAAGCGAAAATTAGCTAAATTAAGCTTAAAAAGTCCGAAAAATCGAACCATAGGATCTATTAGACGAGATTGAGTACTACATACTATCTCAGCCCCGTACTATTTGATCCTTCTATATATATATATCACTTTCGCATTCTTATCCGTGATATCGCTCGTAAGTCAATTTTGAGAATATCTTAGCACCCCCAACTCATCCAATAAGTCGTCAATCGTGGTATAGGAAGCTATCCTCACCGTGAGCGAATTGAGCTTCCTATAGTCTATACAAAATCTCCGCCTCCCATCTTTTTCTTCACTAAGAGCACTAGGATGAAAAGGACTAGTACAGCGCGATAACCCCCCTACGAGCATTTCTTGAACCAACTTCTTAATCTCACGCCTTATATGTAGGGGTATCGCATGGGTCTGACAGGGGCGGCATTGGGTTTAAGTGGTATCTTGTGCTTGTGGGATCGTGTGGTGGCAATTGATGAGGTATCAAAACTCGCGATATATTTGATGAGTAATGGTGTGATTGGTAGTTTGGTTTATAATCTTGTATCACTTTTCCAATGAAACCATGGACAAGCAAATGAACAAAGGTACATTTTCCTTTTCTTATAGTTCTTTGAATTTCTTCCCCTGTGATAATCTTCAATGTGACCTCGGTTTGATCCTCGCAGCACCACCGCCTTCTCTCTTCCTTGTCAAGCTTTTATGCACTACTTGTTAAAATCAAATATGACTGACCTAACTATTTAAGCGAGGTCTACCCCAATACCATGTCACAACCTCCCAATTGTAATAACCTCACCAATCAATCGAATTTACAGCCCATTTCCCACTCCATTCTTGGGCATTTGGTGTTACACTCTACTTACCTCCGTCTGCAGAATCGCTATAAGTAACGGGTTCGCATATCGACTTTGCATCCAAGTTTTCCGCGCCTTCATCAAGAAATCATGGCCGCCCGTGTCTAGCAGCTATTATAACGCTCTTGTTTACTTTTCCCTGAGTCTAGTAGGTCTCGAAACCACTTGTCCACCTAGAGCACTCAACGATATTTGAAACTCATCCTCTCGCCCACCTCTCGTAATACTAGTTCGCTTTCTTCTTCTTCTTCTTCTTCTTCTTCTTCTTCTTCTTCTTCTTCTTCTTCTTCTTCTTCTTCTTCTTCTTCTTCTTTCTTCTTCTTCTTCTTCTTCTTCTTCTTCATATGATTGTGAACTTCTTCGCATCTACGGCCTATTTGATATGGCTCATCACAGCTTGAAGCATAACTTTCTTCTCATTTCTTTGATTGCAGATGTTAGTCTCAAGCCCGCTGGTTTCGCTCAATGTGGTTGCGGTTGTGCTTCACCGATCATCCCCATCTTCTTATTCATTCCATCGCTTGGTTCAAGAAATGTTTGGCCCCTCCCAATGCTATTATCTCAAGCTCTTATTTCTCGCCAATTTGATAACCCGACTATGGTTTGTGGGTTGAACATTTCAACCGTGACTATATTTCATCTCGAGTCCTCCAATACAGTATCATTGTACAAATATTTCTCCTTTAAACTCCTATTTTCTACGCCATATGTTTTGAGCTATTCGAACTTGTTTCTATATGAGGGCACATCACCGGGTTTGTCGAGAGTTGATCAATTGTGCCACTATACTTTACCTTCCTCGCTCACGAACCGACTACTACGAGCTTCCCAAATTTTGCCATTAAATCTCTCCCACTCTTCAATGTACTCAAATACCATAAGTCGGCCTTCCTTCCATATGCATTACTTACTGAAAATTTTCTCGTGATCTTCATGGATTTACCGCAAAGAATTTACTACATTTTCTAATCCATTGCATTGATTATCCCCAGAATTTTGGAAACTCAATCCTAGGCATTCATGCGAGCTCAAAGTACTAGAGTTATGCGATTTACTGGCCATTGGATGCACTGGATTTCATAATGCTCCCATTCTTTCTCAAGGGTTTATTCCTTTCTTCCTTCATTTCTTTCCTCAATTCTTCAAACCGATCAGACAAGCCATCATCGATCAAGGTTAAGCTCCACTTGCTGTGTTGTAATCAAGCTTGTTGTTGTTGTAGTCTGGTTAGTGGGCGCCTACATTCACAACCTCGGCTTCCATCTTTGTCTTTCACATGGCATACAAGTGTGAAGGCTCGATACCAAATGTAATGTCGTTGATAATTTTCAAACTATATCGACGCTTCTTTACGAAATGAAGTGAATTCACTTGAAAGAAGATTGAGACAATAGGAAGGAATGAGTTTATTAAGATTTTGCACGAGTAGCGTGATACAAAGATAAGATTTTCAATAATCCTTCACTAGCTAACTTCTCCTTTTTATAGATGCGCTTGCATGCATGCTGTAATTCCTTCTTCCCGCTGCATGTTTGTTATAACCTTCATAACTGTATAGTCCACGTAACCTTCTCCTTACTTCACGGTTAACATACGGTTGAGCTGTTATAGCTGTTACAATTCTGTTCTGAGTTAGTTATCTCCTAGCCTCTTTCTCTTCTGCACTTGCTCCTTCTTCAGCTCGCTGTATTTTCTATTCATGTGCATTGCGTCGTAACAATTTCAAGCAATGAAAATATATCTTACATCACTACACAAAATAAAGGGAAATAGCACCATTAGATGCACAGTATAATGATTCGTGAATCTAGGGCTGAATTACGAAGAGTTCATTTAAGAAGTCAGGTATGATGATACACCGCCAACTCAAAGAAAAGGGATGAGAAAACATATAAAATGCATCCTAATCCGTGGCAAGAAGACTTGGATGCTGAATATGCTCACAACAATCTTAGAAATATTTTTATAAGAAAATATATCTAGCCTTAGGAAAATCTTTTCAGCAAGATTTAAAAATTATACTCCTTCCGTCCCCTTAATGTTAACTCATTGCTTTTGGATGTAGTTAAGGGAATTGTGTTTGTGTAAAGTAGTGTGTTGTAATAAATTCAAGGTACTTTTTAGTGTAAATTATTTTATTTTCTCGTATGTAAGCAACAATAGTGGAACAGTCCAAAGTAGTATACGAGCCACATTAGCGGGTAAGGAGAGAGTAACTATTAACAATAATCCACCTTTCAGGATCCTATTTGCATAAGGATAGTCTCTTTCCTTTCCTGTATTCGTTTAATAGGTCCTAAGGGTATTTACATTATAGGCTACATTTTTATGTTATTAAAAATTCCCAACTTCTTCTTTATGCAGCCTCTGGCCTTTTTCTACGTGCAAATACATTAAAATTTTCAACTTCCTCTTTTGGAGCCACAGCCTGCTAGCCTGAAAAGAATGGATGGACGGTGAAATCTACAACCTAAGTTCATCGACTTATAGCTTAAATGAAAATTGTGATTTCCTTCGCAAGAATCCATGTGTTATTACCCAAAGTGTTGTGACCCAAATGTTCAGGATATCATGTAACAAAACTTATATTAGAAGTCATGCATAGCATAACCCATTAATTAGTACTTGCCATGGTCTTTGGTATTTTTTAGAAAGAGATACTCTTTCCATTAAAAACAAAAGGATTCCACAAGATTACATGTTCAGCAGCAGTGCTGAGGTATGGATGCTAAAATGTCATGACACATGTAACAATGAAGGAAACCATACCGGATAAGAAGTTGCCGAGAGGAGGGAGGGACTTACGAGGTCTTCTACATGTCTGATTGCATTTGTTATCAAATGAAGGCCTTTCTGAGCAACTAATCTAGTGGTGCAGGGAACCTTAGCAGAGTCCTATGCTTCTGGAGCCAAGCCAAGCCGCCTCTTTGCACAAAAGCTTGTAGATATTTTGCCTTCAATTTGGTTAGCTGCAATAAGAAAGGAACAGGAACCAATAGCATAACCACCAGAGAATATCAAAATGTATTTTACGTTGTGAAGTATACGTTGGAATAAAATGCAACATGAAATTAATTCCTGAAGCTAATATGTCATATATGCTCGATTGATTGATGGAGTCTTATTTCTGATGCAATACAATGATGGAAATCTAACCAATGTAAAGTTTACATGCAGGAAGAAATGAAAACCACTGCATGCTGATAATGTACCATAACCAATATTCGATGATCAGCAGACCAGAAAACTAGAGAGGAGCTCAAAATGCATTTTGATGAGTTTTAACTGACATTTGTTGCAGGGTTCCAGATTTCAGTAGAAAAGCATAGTACACTATGGAATGTTAAAACCTTTCGGGAAGCTAATTCTAATGTGTTACTGTTACAAAACATCACAACATAAAAGGCAGAACATAGTAAAATTAAGAAGGCATTAATAAAACACACACACACACACACTTTAGCCTTTCGATTATGAAGATATACGGTAAATGCATCACCTGGATTCTAATCCCATGAGGGTCAATTTTTTTAATACATGATTTCATGGTGAATGCAAGGACTTAGTTATACTTTCAATATATCGCTCTCACGTAAGATGTAGTTCTCATGGTAATCGATACATATAGATAGGGAAGGTTAAAGTGAGAATCATTTTATCGTGAAAATCCAAAAATAATGAATTCGGTGAAAATTGATGTATTCGTTGGAAAATTATTGAATCCAAAAATAGAATTTTCGCCTCTCATGGGATTCAATCCTCGAGTGAAAATTTTGAATTTTTGATTAAGTAATTTTTCCAACTGATGCATTTACTATCTCTCAAACGAATTTTCACAACGGATGGATTAAGTAAAATTTAATTTTATTCACAACGAATTTTCATGGTTCTTAGTTATCATATTAAAAATGATTTTATCTCGAACCTAACTCTCTCTTTTATATATATATATAGGTTGGATCCAATGATAACTCATATTTTTGAGAACTATGACAAGCGATAAATTGATGAATAAATTATAAAGTTAGGCACAATGAAAACATTCTAAAATTGTTGCACAATGAAATAATTTTAGAAAGTCATTGTTCACAACTTTATACCTTTTGTACATTATCTTTACACATATAAAAAATGTGGTTCTTATTTGATCAACTTCATATATATATATATATATATGTGTGTGTGTGTGTGTGTTATTATAAAAACTTTGTTATCCTACAAACGTGAGAACAATGCATTCTCCTTAAAAATGACCGAACTAAACAAAAATATTCAATTTTCGCCTCATGGATTCGAACTGTGGTACAATGCACTCATCCAAAGAAAGTAATACATCACCGTAGATTTTGATCTAATTGTTGAAGTTGGTTCTCACGCTCACTTTAAATAAGGTTTTATTTCAACTTACTCATATATATATATATATATATATGGTCGAGTTTCGATAGCTCCACGTCCTCGATAGATGCAGACTCCACCACCACATTATGTTCATGTGGATAACCTAGATAAGTAATATGTGGCAAAATATTTTTATTAAAAATATTTATTTAGGGCAAAATAGTAATTTATTCTTCTTCTTAGATTATTAATGTTCGCATGAGAAGAAGAGAAGTATGAGGCAACGATGCAAGTGGAGATAGTTGCATCGGAATTGAAGAAAAAAGAAAAAGATTTTGAGAGAAGACGGAGGATCGAGGGAGATTTATGGCTGCGACGAAGTTGTTTACGCTAAAGTTCACAAAATCAAGAAAGAAACGGTGGTTTACGGTGGAGTTCGACGTATCTTGTGAACTTATGAGCAAGACGGGAGAGGAATTGTCATTTAAATGTAAATGTAATCTTACAAAACGAAACATACATACTACAAAATATAGACTGTGATATTTGCAAACAAAACATACATATACTTAAACAAAACATGTAATTACTAAATAGAAACATGCATAGATTAAAAACAAACTCATGTTTCTCATTCTCGATATATCTTTTTCTCTTTCTAATAGGCAAATATTTTTCTTGCTAACTCTTTGCTTTTATTTCTTATCGATCATTTTTTTTAGAATTATAAAGCTATAAGTGTCGATCTAAATTAGAAAGAAATTATAGAGAAATCAATCTTATGTGCATTTTGTGTTCAATATTATGCAACCTTATGTCCATTAGTATGTAGTGTATAACAATATGTATGTTTTATTTTCTTATATCATATAACAAATCAAATTACTTGTCGTGACTTATCAGAGCGAAATGTAATAACCCATACTCATGTAGCAGTAGTTTAGTTCTCGCTAAGAGCTTATAAGAAGGCATCAGCATCCTTAAGAAAGAGTTGTTTAAGCTAGAAACTTTATGTTAAGTTATATGTCGAGAAGATAGAGTACGAGATAGAATCGAGATAAGATTCTTAGATCTTGCTTAGAATTAGAAGATTTAGATTTCAAGAATTTTGAGATGATAAATATGTGTTCATAAAGTCTTGAGTCAAGAGTCATAGAATTTTCGAGTCTTTGTTTTTTATATCTGTGTTTGCTAAATAAACCCGGATCAAGAGCAAAATATCCAAAATAGTTTTTGAGATAAAAAAATGTTTTTAATAATCAAATTTTGATGTTTATAATCCAGATTGAATTTTAAAATCGTAATAGCAAGTTGGGAGCGATTGATTAGAAACGAAGTTTTAAAATTGTAATGTATGAAATTTTGAACCTGATATATATATCTGTTAATTATGGCTTCGATAAATTATAAATGTGTTTAAATATTATTGAAAGAATTATGAGTATTTTCCCAGTATTTTGAGTTGTTTGAGCAAAAGAACTGAAGAAAAAGTGTAAAAACAATGTACCGGATATTTTACAATTTAAGCATGATTACATCGTGATTTTCACTATTCACTTTCTCTCATTTCTCCTTTTCGATCAGTAGATTTCACACACACACACACTCCATTGTTGAATTTTTAAAGCTCATTTCTAGCATGATCTTGCCGCTGAAATCACAACCCGACTTCATATTAAGGTATATCTTCATCCTAAGAATGTATCTACGGTTTGAAAATCGAAAATATGAACTTTACACCTCTTGAATTTTCGGTCATGATGAAGATTTTGAAGAAGCATTTTTGTTTAATTATCCTCAATATTATGATAGATCCATCGCCTCATGAGTTATTTAATGTTGAATTTTCGATATATGTTCATTCTTTTAAAAATAAGATTTTGAAAAATTATGGGAGCTTTGATCTTGAATTTATGATGTTTATATGCTTGAATTGCCTTCATATATGTGTTGTTGGATAGATATAAACATGTTTTGAACAAGTAAAACGATTGAAATTGAACCTACGTGGAAACCCTAACTCGCCGAAAACTATAGAAAACTATAGTGCATATAATGTTGAATTTTGATTTTATTTGATCATTTTGACTTCATATTTGATTCTATGATATGAATAATGTTTAAAATGATTTATTAGGATTTTTCAGCTCACGATTCAAAAATTGAAAAAATTAGTTTGACGTCAAATCGAGTTTCTCTGATACTAAAGTTTTGCTCTTCGAGTTTTGATGGTCGATTGATGATCTTTGATGATAGTTGAGCATGTATAGGTGTTCGCTTATGATAGATGATATCTTACGTGATTTTTCACATTGGTCATAAGCTATGTTTTGTAAGGAGTTGTTAGTTATCGGTTAAGATTATAAGGTTTAAGCATGTTGTCGAGTCTTCTATGCTTGTTTGATCATATGAGGCTTAATTAAGTCTTGTCAGATGTTTAGATGTTGTTGTAGGATACAATAGACCAATTGTTTATAGACCATAGAGTATTGAGTATCAAGAAGCTAGTCGTTTGACGACTTAGATAAGAAAAGAGTTTATCTCTCGATCGTTCTCGTATGCTCTTATGCTACTCGTGTTTATGAAGGACGCATGGAAAGAAGAAAGAGGTGAAGGACAAAAAGTACAATCCACCCGAGTAACTCGCTTGTCGTGAATAAATCTTTACTAAAAATATGAAATGATTTTGCTTACAAAATGATATGATATGCATTTAGTTGAAAAGTTGACTGACTTGCCGATATTTTGAGCATGATGCATGTTGCCTATCTAAGAGAGATGGACGATATCGATCCTATGTCGGACGAGCTACCAAGAAGAGTTTGTGTACAGAGGTGATCGTGAGCTAGCTAAGTTGATCGATCATGTTGTCCGAGAAGGAGACCTACTTCAAACACGTAGTGTGTAGATATGGTTGTTATGGATGAAATAATTATCTACGATGCATGTTAAATGTCTGATCTTAGATATATACAAGCATGAAAGCAAGTTTAGTTAAGAAGCATGCATATGTTATTTTACTAAAACTCCTGTCAGGTCGTATGTCACGGCAAGTCAATCTTATAAATCTAAGAGCAATATTTCAAATGTTTCGCATATACCCACTAAGTGCATCTTTGTAATCATGCCCCATATATTTCTAAACGTGCAGGATGAGCCCGAGAGGACGTTAAATCGAATGTTGTGCAAATGAACTTCTAGATGTTTTGTCTTAAATGTTGGTGTTCAATTGTTGTTTTTGTCGCCTGTAGTCTTATGTCATCATACATGATTCTCAATCACACTTTGTTGCCAAACTTGGTCTTTACTGCTTTTGTGCTTTGCTATGCCGAATTGATCTCAAAGGTCACGATAGACTTGATATTGATGTTGTGATCTCGATATTGCCGCTTATGATATCGAATTGCCCGTATGAATAAGGATTTGTTTTTGATGCCCTGGATTGTTTTTGTTTGGACCCAATATTGTATATAATGCCTTTAAATTATTGCGAATCATATTTTTGAACCGCTGTTAAATCATTATTGTGGTCAAGCATGCTTGATCACTTATATTTTTGTAAAGTTTGTTTAACACGTGGTATCGATTGTTGATAGTTGTTGTTATTCCTTTCTTTTCTTTCGTTACCCGCCGCGCCTAATTGCTTAACTAATTACTCGTTAGGATCGTATGCCGACACTAAATCGTGGCCCAATAGCTTAAAAAATCTAAAAAATCTCTACCATATGAGTTATGAGATGAATGGATAAGAATGAGTACTACAAACTATCTAAAGTTTATATATATGATAGATCATATAGTACCCAAGCCCCGAGATAATATGTAATACCCAATCTCATTCATCCATCTTATTAATTGACGGCTCGATTATGCAGGATTTTATGTGTTTGACGATACATTTTGGAGGTAAGGGCATATTAGTCATTTTACTTTTATTTTGGTTCAACGTATTTTACACTCCTTTTCAACTCGATTATTTTCCTTTTAATGATTCTCGCTTTTACGCAGAAACTATTCTATATTTATTAATCAAATTCTTCATTAGCCGATTGTTCGCCGAGATCTAACTATGGAGATCGAGCACACAGTAATACCTCTAAGTTTATGTAATCTACATTTACTTTATCACAGCTTTAGAGTATTTGTTATAATTGAAGTTGGGAAATCAAATTTTCTTCGATTTTGCTTGGGTTTCTACCATTATTTGTGTTAATTTATTGAAAATCATACATATTTAGTTTTTTTAATTAATCTACTTAGTATCGGTGCTTATGCCCGTGGTTTTATCATTATTTGAGATATTTAACGATTGTTGAAAAATACAAAGAATTGAAGTCATGTTATACTTGTATACATGTAGATATTTTGTTCTTTAGATGCATAGATTTACATATATACATGCGTTGTTTTTGTATGGTTTGTATGCTTTTTAAAGTTTAGCACTGAGTCAGAAAAGTGTAGTTGTTTTAATGTAGTACTCTTCATATTTAGATGCATGTTTATTTAGTTTGAATGCATTATTTGTGTATGTCAGATAATTTTTACGTTAGTTTGAATGGATTATTTATCATTCTTTTATAGATACAATTTGATATTTGTTCCTTTCACGGGAAGGATAATCATGGAAGGTGTGTTACATTTGGTGCTGGTTTGATTTCACATGAGGATGAAGAGTCATATGCATGGGTTCTTCAGAATTTGTTGATCGTATGAGAAAGAAACCAAGAATGATAATCATCGACTGTGATCCAAATTTTAAAAAGGCCATTGAACGGATTTTAGACGGTACGCTTATCGATTTTCAGATGTGGCACATTATGCTTAAAGTGTACGATAAAGTTCCTATTGCTCTTAGAAATGATGAAAACTTTAAGAAGGACTTTATAGTCTTGTTTGGTCCGATCACATTGAGCCTTTGATTTTCTAAAAGTGGGTATGATTTAATGGAACAATATGCTTTGTTGCTAGTAGTTGGTTCGATACCATGTTTGGGATTCGTAAATATTGATACCAGCATTTTTCGGATTTTGAGACGAGTGGTTTGTTTAGACTCATATATATGTCCGAGAGTGAGAATAGTTTTTCCATTTATATTTCAATAAAGTCGCAAATCTTATCGAAGTTCTTTATTCATTTCGAGTAAGCATGGAGGCTCAAAGAAATGAATCTAATCATCTTAACAAGATTGATGACTCTTGTTTCAAGTTGGTCACCGATCTTCCTATTGAAAGACATGCAACGACTATTTACACTAAGAGCATCTTTTCTAAGGTTCAAAAGCATATCAGATCGGCTAGTTTTTCATGTTTCATATTTGTAATACCCCGATTTTTTTAAACGCCTAATTACTTATATTAATTTCAGAATTAGAGTATTATTATGATAATTTGATTATTAAAATATCGAATAATGATTTCATTATTGTTGGAATAATAAATTCCTATGATTTATTCACAAATGATGGTGAATTGATAAATACGATTATATAACGATTTCAACAAAGATATTTCTACGCCGACACGTATCGATATTTTAATGCACGTGATGTTTTCTAAGTTTTAAGCTTAGAATTTAATTCCATTATTATTGGAATAATTTAATAAAGTGATTACGACTTTATTTCACCATTTTGATATGAGTCGATAATTAACGTTGAGACGCTTCAAACGTTAACGCTTTTGAGACGACTCTGAGAATCAAGTCCAACGATCAAGGAATTATGATATTTAAATTCCTATGATTATTTTATATAATTAGAATATTATTTAGCATTGAAATAATGCTAGAAAATTTTGGAATTATATTTTGATTGTTTAAGATTCTCAAAACCCTAAATCGAGAATTAGGGTTTTCTACCCATGGATTAATTCCAATAATTTTTTCTATGATATAATTTATCATCTAGATATATATTATGATATATATATATATATATATATATATATATATGACATGAAAATAAAATATGTATCTTTATACAATGAAATAGCCGTGTATGATTCACACTAAGAGTTGCATTTGTCGACTAATAAGGTAGAAGAAATTTATGAACTCTTAATTGATGACATGTCAGATTTACTTGTAAGTGTGAGTCATAAAGTGATTGATTTTGCTTCTATATATTTAATACTTAAGATATATATATGGTATAAGACAAATAAGTTAAAAGCTCATCCCTTGTTCACTTAAGAGAGCCATGGTTTTATGGATTAAAGGTAGGATTTTAATTGATTCCATTCATTAAATTGTGTAAGTGATGATGTATTCTTATATTTTGGAAGTGTATTTGTTGACTAAATTCATGGTAAGAGAAGAATAAAGTAAATATTCCTATTTGTTCAAGAAAGAGCCGACGGCTCTAAAGTCCCAAAGCAAAGATATTTCTTTGTTTTGTTCAAGAAACAAATTGTGTAAGAACCTAGTTAATACCATGATGTATTATATTGATGAGTCACAACTTAAAAGTCTTGCAAATTGTAAAGTGAACCGTGAATTGTAGATATGAATTAAGTGGTAATCACTTTACTCCTTTAACGTATGAGAAAGTTATGATGGGCAACAAAACAAAATCATCCCCATCACTGAGATTGCCGAACTTCATAAGGAAAAAGAAAGAAATTATGTTTTTATTTAAAGTGAAATACTATTACACTTTACTAGATATTCATGTTCACAAGTGAAAAACAAAACAAAGCACCACCTCCCTACAAACACACCGCCGTAAGATTGAGGAGAGAAAAGATAGAGTGAGTTCTTCCTTTAATATCCCAACCCCTTGATATAAAAATCCTTGCACTAAAAATCAAAGCTGTTAAAAGGTTAGGTTTTTAACGAGCTTTATTTATACGTTAATATTTTTGATGTCCAACCGTTCGATTTTAATATTTTTGCTTATGTTCTTAATGATAGAAATATGAAGAATTAGGCTAGCATGTTTTGTTGTTTGTTAATATTGTTTAATATGCTAAGATTAAGCATATGTATGGTTTTAAATTAAAAGCTAAGCATGCTATGATTTAATAGTAATGTTCAAAATTTATAAGGTTTATTTGTTGATGGATTAATGCTATATAATGGTAAAGAGTTTTGTGATTTACGGAAATTTTAGGATTTGTATGCTATTTAATTAATTATTACCAAAATAATTGGAAAATACTATGTTGAAGTACAAATTTAATTTAAGTAATATCTTAGCATATTAGTGATCTAGACCTTGATTAAGTACTATATGATTTTACTAGAATTTTAGCAAATGTATATTCATACTTTGAAAATTTTCGAGAATGCCTAGTATGGATATGTTGATAAATAAGTGGTAAATGTTGGATATTATGCTAGATTAATTATATAGAATGATATTTAGCATTGTGGAATTTAATTAGAATTTTAGAAAATATTTGATATATCCTGGAAATTTTCAAAGCTATAAGATTAGGATAAGTGATGCCCAAATTTCCTATAGTTGATATCGACATGTAAATGATCATAGTGTAAAATAATACACTATAAAATTTAGAAGAATTTTGGAACAAGTTTTAAAATATCTGTTATACCGTGAGCTATATTGTGAAATAAGGAATTTTAATTCCTTTAATCAAGAATAATAATTTATTATATGTCTAAAAATTTTATTAGACATAAGTGAAATTTTGAGAATTATTAAACATAAAATATTATGTTTAAGACTAAACGTTATATTAAATAACGTTAAAAGCATAAAATAATGCTTAAAGTATTAAAAGATTAATATTGAAAGAAAATATTAATCGATTTATCGATTTGCATGAAAAATCGAGAATTGAAAAGAAATCGATTGAAAATCGATTTATATTGAATTTATTCATTAAATGGGATTTATTTAAGATTTATAATGAAAAGTCAAAATGGTTGATTTCAAATTAACGCATTTAAATATCGCTCGTTAAATACTCTAATACGTGAAAAACGACACTTTTATCCGAATATCTCAATTGTGAGAAAAGATTTCATAATTGAAATCATTTTATCAATAACGTTATTATATCGCTAATTATTTAACCTAAAAGGTTAAAATGAGACCGAGATCATATTACATCTCTCTAGATACGAGAATTATTTTTATTGAAATACGCCAGAGAAACGACGATAAAGTTTATTAGAACTTCAAATTATTATTCTATTTATCAAAGTCGAACGAGCTTTTGAAAATCTCGAAAAGCGTACAACGTACAACGTGAATTTTGCGTAGAGGCGAGACGGCTCACACGCAACCGCAGGTAGAACACGCGATCGAATTAAAGTTCAAAAGTAAAGGTGGCTTTACTATACTAAACCGGTAGACTTTACCAAATGATTTACTTATGATGCTTTATTACAAGTAAATATTTATGAAATGATTTATTTAATTACCGCCCAAATGTTTATGTTTTACGATGTATCCAATCCATGATTATTGATGCATAATGTCAGTAGCCCCACTTTACGACATGCTTGAATTGATTCTCAAAGCACCCCAAGGATGATGGAGAATCAGATCCCGTACCGAGATGGCCTGATTTTGTGCACCGATTATTTTTGGCGATCAGCCATCAAGTGCTCGACTGGTCACGCCGCCTATGAGAGTGAGGCCTTCCAACAAGGAATTGTTGTGGAATGAATTATTGTGTGATATGGATCATACATACATGAAAATGTCCGCCGTATTAATCTTTATGGAAATGAAAGAAAATATTTAGTAAAGACGAGTATTTCAAATTAAACCTCGTGTTATACGTGATGAAAGGTAGTAATTCAAATGTGATAAATTATTTCGCATGAGCCACCGAGTGTAATTGTACTCACTCGCATGTTTGTTTTAAATGCAAAGTTGAGCGATGATGGATGGAGATGTGCTTCTGAGCAATGGAACCCCTTTGAATGCAATATATTAGAAACTCAATACACATCGCCATATGTATATCACACGCTTCCGCTGCAATGAATTTATTTATCTTTATGATGTTGTTAGTTGAATACGCCCGCAATATATGAGTTCTCGTATATATATATAAAGCTTTCTCTTGATTATTATTCCAAGTATTAGCCTCGCTAAATCGTACTTAGGATTTAGGGTCACATAAAGTGGTCTCGAGCTCGCTCATTTTCAATCCAAAACCTCTTTCGAGTTAAGTCTAGATTGAGTCACTAGACTTCTAGAGGTCACCGACACCGCCGACACTCCATCACATCAAGCTCAATCGAGAAAAGGTAAATTATTTCTCATCTTTGAAAAGAAAAATTTGAGATTTATGAATTTGATTTGGTGTCGATAGAACATTATCGATAATGATTTGGTGCCGATAGAACATTATCGACAAATGATTTATGATTTGATTTGTTGTCTATAGAACATTATCGACAAATGAAATGAAAAAGGTTGTAAATAACCATGATTTATTGATTGATGGATTATTGATTGAAATTTTTTTTGCACAAGAAATGCCAGATGTTTAAAACGAACTATGTTCGCTATATTGAAATTTTATTCTTCAATTCTCCATATTGTTTTGATTAATGACTATTGTCATCCCAAATGAAGTTATGAGAATTGATAATGAAAGTCGTTGGCTCGCCACCAACGTATGATAATGTCATACGAGAATGTATGGACAAATTTTTTCGGGATAAAATATTCAATTCATGTAAATCAATAGAAATTTATTGATATGAATATTTGAAAATTTTATTTCAAATCCCAAAGATGTTTACGATGATGGGTATGTTATCCCAAAAGAACGAGATCGTTAAGACGCATGATCTCAATTGCAAGAACATAGGAAGATGGATTATTAGGATTTTATTCCATCCCGAGAATCTCGAATCGATAGACGAGAAGAAAATTCAAGCTCGTAATTGAAAAGATGTCAAGATAGTGAATGTCACTATGGATAAGTGACACAAGAATGATCTTTTATTCGGAAGTTCACGCATGGCGGACTCCAAATCATCTATGACTCTTCGTTGAAACGGCAAAATGTGATCAAAGAATTGCTAGAGCCGCTAAAGACTGAACTCGCGATCATGCTTAGTCGACCTTGAACTCGACCGCTTCGCACCAGATTTATAATTTTGACTTCGCCGGCCGGCCTCAGTCCGACCTCAAGTCTAGTCCGACCTTAGCAGTAACCTCTGTCCACCTCGGCTCGAGCTCGGCATGTACAACCTCGCATGTACGACCGGCATGTACAACCTCGCTCACGGCTTCGGCTTCGACGCCGGTACCTTCGACTCGTGTCGGCATCACGGCTTCAAGGCCGGCATGTACGACATCGATTTCGACCGCATCATGTACGACCCGGCATCGGGTATGCACGACCGACCTTGACAATTAAAATTATAACTCGACATTGTCTTCGACCCCACCCTCACTCGACTTCCAGATCTGCTCGACTGACCGCCGCCGACCTTGTCGACTTCGGCTCGGCTTTACGCCGCCTTAATGACTTCATTATGTCAATAACCCTGCAATGACCTCGCTTTGTAAATGATTTCGCAACAACTCGACATCAGATCACTTACGCACCTCGGTATCCCGAGCTCGCATCAAGAAACTATTTTGCTAATGTTTTATTTTATCTCGCTCTCATTCGCTTAGAGCTCCGATTTTCTAACGGTTTAGACCTACGCATTCTATCACAGAGTACTATAATTATTATGAAGAACCAAATCTCGATTCCTTCTCTAGAAATTACGAGAGTCAGTTGATGTTAGTTATAGTTTTGTAGAACGGAATTTTTCAAGGCGATTAGAATCTTAGAATGATACTAGAAAGTAGTATTCCAGAGTACGAGAAGCGCTATGAAATACAGAGGAACCTTTGATGATGACCTATAATGTTATATAAAGTTTTAAATTCTATTCATTACCCAATTTCGCATTGAGTTTAACTCTACGACCTAGTTCAAATTGAGAAATCACATGAGTTTCTCACTTTTCTCAAGAAAATTTTCAACCCAAGAATTTACAAAATGTTCCTTCAAACCAAATCCTTGTGTGATCGAGAAAATATTTGTGACGGTCCGCCAACCCATATGACCAAAGAAATCTCAAGAGTCGCCATTCGGTCTTCGGACCCTAGATCCCAAATTATTCAATTCAAAGAATATATGGATTCAATCAGTAAGATATGTTATCTTGAATCATGAACCCATATCTTTTAAAGTCGACATGATGCAATTTTTTCAACTCGAGACCAATAAGTAAGATAAAGATTAACTTATCTTGTCGCCTAAGTTTTGAATTAGTAAAGTGATAAACATCGTGTATGATGTAGGTTGACTTATTTTGATAACCTAAAAGTTTCAGATCAAGAGAGTGATAGACATCAAGAAGATATGATGTAAATAAGATCTCGATGAGATGAGATATTTTCCTATGATGCACATGGATGCAATGACCTCGATGGGCTTATCAGATTTTGATAACAAAGAAGTTATATCTTCATGTGATCGTTATGATAATGAAATGTTATGAATGAGATACTCTTTAGCATAGAATGCAAGAGTTGAAGTAAAGGGAAGGCATGATATCCTCGATATAATTTCCCTTATTATGACATAACGAGAGATTACAACTTATCTTTAAGATAGTTGATTGACCTTAAAACCTCCTTAGTAGGTTGGACATGTTTAAAGAATGGAGATGCACAATATTCTTTTCAAAGGATATATATGTAAAGAAGATAGCATCTCGATAACTAATCTCTCGCTTTATATCTCGATCAATGAAATTATGTTGAGCATAATCAATTCCAAGTAATTGAGACTGTTAAACCAATGATAACGAGATTCGAGAAATCATAATCATTGAGATGTGTGAACAACTAGGATAGCCCTAGCATGTAAATCAAGTATGGAGAAATATCTCCGAAATGAAGACGAACACAAGGAACACCTCGTGACAAGGTCGCAAACTTTGAGAGATAAACAATTTTGCTAAGTTTAGCAAATGTGAATTTTAGCTAAAGGAAGTAATGTTTCTCGACACATTGTGTCACCAAAGGATTAAAGTTGATCCGCCAAAGTAGAAGTAGTCCAAGAATGGAAATCGCCAAAGACACAAAATGAGATTTGAAGTTTATCGATTAGCAGATTACTATCGGAGATTCATCAAGGATTCTCAAAGATAGCAAGACCAATAACCCAACTACTCGTAAAAGGAATTAAATTCACTGGATCATGAAGCGTGAGACGAATTTCCGCACGCTCAAGGAAAAGTTAACCATCACCTCAGATTAGCGCCCAAGCGTATAAAGAGTACGTGGTCTATAGATGCTTTCAAAATGGATTAGGTCAGTGTGTTAATGCAAAGTGGAAAAGTGATAGCTCATCCATCTCGACAACCGAGACCGCATGAATTGAATTACCCAACACTTGATCCGAACTAGCAGCAGAGTACATGCCCTAAAGATATGGAGACATCATCTCTACGAGTAAGATGTGAAATCTTTACCGATCACAAAAGTTTGAAATACTTTTCGAGCGTAGAGATTTGAAAATGAAGACATGGTGACGAGATGCTTGAATCTAAGTTATGGTGTACAAATGTACTACCTTACCAAGCTATATGACATTAATGACTGTTCTAGTCCCGAGAGTAAGAACCAAGTATAATGACAAGAATATTACTTTCTCGACACCATGCTCAAGAAAAGGGACAAAAGTCTAAAATAGTCAAGAAATTATGAGCTATACAATTATGAGATAGCCACAATACGAGATAAGTTTCAATGATATTATGACTTCGATAAGTAAAGTAATTCCTTTAAAGTAAAGAAGAGAGTAAGAAATGGATTCATTATTTGAAATGGATCTTAGTACTCTAAATTGTTTTGACACAAAACGCTTGTTTTGAGTGTCTTAGAAATTAACAAGCACGATAGCTTCTTTAGACTTTTGCAAAGGAAATGTTTTCAAGAAAACGAATGAAAAGATTCACCGGAAGAATCTTAAAGTGAATCTAATTGTAAGTCTTACCCTCATACTTTTGTGACGATCAATAAAGTGAGATATTAAGTATCTCGACAAAGGGAAATGAAGCATTCATCGAATGTCAAGAAAATGGTAAAGATATTTGACGTCAAGGCAAAAGTATAATACGTCCCTAGCGGACAAAGGATTTTGATCCTATGCAAAATTGCATAATGAATCAATAAAGATTAAGAAGAAATGACGTATATCCTGAAAGGATACTACAAACGATGGCACTAAATGCCAGTACAAGAACTTTCTCTGGAAAAGAGTTTAAAGTAAGGATATATGAGAGATATATTCCTAAGATTGATAGAGTGAAAAGGATTTAGGGAATTGAATCATTCATACTGGATCAGAGATGAATGATAGTGTCAGATACATCACGACCCCTACGATGAGATTAAGTTATCGAGATATTAATATCAAGGATTGGTCGATATAAACCTAACCACAAAATGCTATTGATAAAAGCATAATAGTATCGACACCAAGAATGATATGATTAACGAGGTAGCGTATACCATAGCAAGAGAACATAATGTCCCAAGGAAAGGACAATGATGTATGAAATAGATGTTTATTTGAATGCACGAGAACACCGTGAGACTGAGCCTATATTTCGCATCGAATACAGACTTAACAGAAATCAAGAAGGCTCGATATATATGAGAAAATTTCGTAATACCTATAAAATTATCTCGTTCGATATAGGTGTTTCGCTTTCAACATCGCACAAGTATGCGAGAAACGATAGAACCCAATTCAGGTAAACGAATCGAGAAATGAAAATCTCTTCGCCTATACGAGAATTATGGCCATCGCAGTGTTGCTAGAATTTAGAATTCGACCTAGGATCACCTAAGGTTCTAACAAATGAGTTAGATCATAATATATATGTGAACATAGATATAATTCAAGAAATGTTTTTGAAAATGGATGTCACTCACGTGATTAGAAGCACGCATAGCCTCCATTGAAATTCTATGCAACGGATTTGGATCCTCAATTGTTTTAATTTAAGGATGGCTCACCTAGAACTATCTTTACAGATGGTAAGAAAAGGAGTCCTGACGAGTAAAAGGTTAACCCAAGGCCTATAAGTATAAAACTCACACGTAAGTATCGACTCTTATTATAAACCGGGCATGGCTTGGGACAGCTTTTTGAAGAATTTCTACATCTCGATAAATGCTCAGAACTATGGAGAGATGGACGAGGATGACATCCAATAACTTATCCATCATTTGCCAACAGATTGGCAGGATCTTGCAAAGGAAGTATCAAGAGAATATCTTCCAAGTAGAAAATTCCAAGACTCAGCGGACTTATCGTGATTTTGTCAATGTGCTCAAGTATGCATATGATGCATAGGAACGGCACCCACAAGTACTTGCTCCCGGTCCTCGCAAGTTACACAAATAGGCATAAAGGAACGGTAGTACCTTGATGTTCCAAATGCCGCCCACGCCCCGTGCCTTCTATTATACCAGAAAGAGACGAGAATGGCAAAAGGATGTGATCTTATCGCCTCAAGGATTAGGGAATTACCATTATCAAATCGACCTTACTTTCGATAAAAGTAACACACACTGAATCAAAAAAAAAAAAAGTAACAGGAGTAGTGTGACCCCCTGCTCTCCAAAGAGAAAGATCGTCGGATATATGAGGTAAAACGCACTGAAATAGACAAGTTTAAGCTTAAATGTACGATTCCGACAAAGGCCACTCGAGACACAGAGTCCTATGATAATATGAGACTCATATGTAAATGGTGGCTTATGTGTAAATGGTATCCATGACGAAAGCAAAATTGTTCAATAAGATATGGTTACTATGAGATTATGGTCATGCCATTCGGAAAGCTAGTACACCACCCCTATTCATGAACCTCAAAAATCGAGTGTTCCATATGTACTTAGACAATTTTGTCTAAATCTTATGAATGATGTTCTTATCCATATGAAAGACTAGAAAGAACATAAAGAACATCAAAGGACTCAGATTATGGACTTTTAGAGTCGAGCAAAATTTTGTCAAGTTCAAGATATGAATTTCAAATTAAAGAAGTAATATTCCTTAGACACATGATGTCTTCCGGCGGAATCAAATCTACATGGACAAATGAATGCGAGGCCACTTAATAAAGTGAGAAAGATGATAGTCAACGCATCGCGATGACTTAGACCTCACGAATAGAATTACCCAACTCGCGACTTGAAATAAAAGCAGAGTATAAACCAAAATTTTGAGAGACATCCTATATGGAATAAGTTGTGAGATCTCCAAGCCATAAAAGTTTGAATTTTTCTTCGAGCAAGAGACTTAAAAATGAGATAGAAAAGAGGACTCGAATCAGTAAAAGATTCCAGTTGTGATATAAATTATCACCTATGAAGGGCTGAAGGGTTTTTAAAGAGGCGCCTGACAATGTCATATTGTCTAAGGAAAGGTTATATATATATTTCAAGCAATAAAAAGCTTAGAAATGAAATCATGAATGAAGCTCATGATATTCCTCATACCGCCCACCCAAGCAGCATTAAAGTATATTATGTTTTACGAGAAAAATTAGATAGTAAAGAATGAAATGAGCTATAACCTCATTGACAAGCATTGTCTCGGTTATAAGAGATGAAGGCATAGTATCAATGACCTTATAAGAGGTTATAATCTCTAATGAGATACAAATGAAAATGAAATGACATAGCAATGGATTTTATGATAGGTTTCACACAATATAAAGAAATAACACTACTATATGGGTAGTAGTGATCGACTCACCAAATATGCTTATCTCTACTTATCCGTATGACTCGTAGATCTGAAAATTTTATCTCACCGATATAAATGAAATCGATCTTTGCAGGGGTCCCAATACCTATCACTTTAGATAGAGATTCCAAGTTTACCCTAGAATTTGAGCTAGCTCACCAAAAGTGAGTTATGCACGATATTAAACCTTATCGTAGATGTCCTCACGGACGATGGACGATAAAAGGACAATATGGATTTTAAAGATACGATGAGAACATTCATGTTAAATCGAGGTACAAGTGGGAAACATGTTTTACCACTTATTAAGTTTACGTACGACTATTACTGTCAAGCCAAGATTAACATAGCCACACGTGGCATTTTATGGAAAGAATATCAACCACCACTTTATTGTAATAAAGTAGGTGAGAAAGTATAAGGTCTTGACAACGTAAATGAAATGATTAAGATATTTGCCAAATGAGGCAAAGACTCGAAAAGCTCAAGATGCATAAAAAGTCTCATACGGTATGCGAGATCCGAACCGCATTTTGAATGCGAAAACGAAGTTCCTCGAGATTTCTCAATCGAGAGAAATTATAAAGTTTGAAGTACAAGGAATGTTGAGATCACGCTTTTATAGACCTTACAAGGATCCTAGAAATAATAGGCCAAGAGTTTATAGATTGGTACTTCCACCAAATTTGGGGAATGTATATAATGTTTTTCCACGTCACAGCCTAAAGAAATATGAATATGACCCAAATCACGAATTAATCATAATGACGTGATCTTTAACTCAAATATGAGTTGTGATGAACATCTACGACAATTTGATCGTATGATTCAATGATTAAGAATTTAATTGGTCTTTGATGAAAGTCCAATGGAGAAACCATGGACAAAAGAAAATCACGTGAAATTTAAGATGGTATGGTGCTAAGATGCCCCATACTTATGATGTATGTAAATTTCGGGACGAAATTTCTTTAAGGGGTGTGGAATGTAATACCCCGATTTTTTTAAACGCCTAATTACGATATTAATTTCGTAAATTAGAGTATTATTATGATAATTTGATTATTAAAATATCGAATTATGATTTCGATTATTGTTGGAATAATAAATTCCTATGATTTATTCACAAATGATGGTGAATTGATAAATACGATTATATAACGTATTTCAACAATATTATTTCTACGTCGATTACGTATCGATATTTTAATGCTCGTGATGTTTTCTAAGTTTTTAAGCTTAGAATTTAATTCCATTATTATTGGAATAATTTAATAAAGTGATTACGACTTTATTTCGACCATTTTGATATGAGTCGATAATTAACGTTTTGAGACGTTTCAAACGTTAACGTTTTGAGATGACTTGAGAATCAAGTCTAACGATCAAGGAATTATGATATTTAAATTCCTATGATTATTTTATATAATTAGAATATTATTTAGCATTAAAATAATGCTAGAAAATTTTGGAATTATATTTTTGATTGTTTAAGATTCTCGAAACCCTAAATCGAGAATTAGGTTTTCACCATGGATTAATTCCAATAATTTTTCCTATGATATAATTTATCATCTAGGACATATATTATGATATATATATATATATGACATGAAAATAAAATATGTATCTTTTATACAATGAAATAGCCGTGAATTGTGTGTGTATAACATGATTTACGTAGATTTGTTTCATGATGTTGTGTTTTAATTGATCACACTAAGAGTAAACGTGGGATTTGTCGACTAATAAGAGTAAGAAGAAATTTGTGAACTCTTAATTAATGACATGCTTGCATTTACTTTGTGTAAGTGTGAGTCATAAAGTGATTGATTTTGCTTCCATATATTTAATACTTAAGATATATATATGGTATAAGACAAATAAGTTAAAAGCTCATCCCTTGTTCACTTAAGAGAGCCGACGATTTTATGGACTAAAGGTAGGATTTTAATTGATTTCATTCATTAAATTGTGTAAGTGATGATGTATTCTTATATTTTGGAAGTGTATTTGTTGACTAAATTCATGGTAAGAGAAGAATAAAGTAAATATTCCTATTTGTTCAAGAAAGAGCCGACGGCTCTAAAGTCCCAAAGCAAAGATATTTCTTTGTTTTGTTCAAGAAACAAATTGTGTAAGAACCTAGTTAATACCATGATGTATTATATTGATGAGTCACAACTTAAAAGTCTTGCAAATTATGGTGTGTGAACCGTGAATTGTAGATATGAATTAAGTGTGGTAATCACTTTTACTCCTTTAACGTGTGAGTGTTATTAAGTGATGGGCAAATAAAACAAAATCATCCCCCATCACTTGGAGATTGCCATAGACTTCATAAGGAAAAAGAAAGAAAATTATGTTTTTATTTAAAGTGAAATACTATTACACTTTACTAGATATTCATGTTCACAAGTGAAAAAAAACAAAAACAAAGCACCACCTCCTTACAAACACACTGCCGTAAGCTTGAGGAGAGAAAAGATAGAGTGAGTTCTTCCTTTAATATCCCAACCCCTTGATATAAAAATCCTTGCACCAAAAATCAAAGCCGGTTAAAAGGTTAGGTTTTTAACGAGCTTTATTTATACGTTAATATTTTGATGTCCAACTGCTCGATTTAATATTATTGCTTATGTTCTTAATGATAGAAATATGGAAATAATTAGGCTAGCATGTTTTGTTGTTTGTTAATATTGTTTAATATGCTAAGATTAAGCTTCATATGTATGGTTTTAAATTAAAAGCTAATTAGCTTATGATTTAATAGTAATGTTCGAAAATTTATAGGTTTATTTGTTGATGGATTAATGCTATATGGTGGTAATAGAGCTCTTTGTGATTTACGGAAATTTTTAGGATTTGTATGCTATTTAATTAATTATTACCAAAATAATTGGAAAATACTATGTTGAAGTACAAATTTAATTTAAGTAATATCTTAGCATATTAGTGATCTAGACCTTAATTAAGTACTATATGATTTTACTAGAATTTTTGGCAAATGTATATTCATACTTTGAAAATTTTCGAGAATGCCTAGTATGGATATGTTGATAAATAAGTGGTAAATGTTGATATTATGCTAGATTAATTATATATGATGATATTTAGTATCAGGAATTTAATTAGAATTTTAGAAAATATTTGATATATCCTCGAAATTTTCAAAGCTATAAGATTAGTGATAAGTAATGCCCAAATTTCCTATAGTTGATATTAATACATGTAAATGATCATAGTGTAAAATAATACACTATAAAAATTTAGAAGAATTTTTGGAACAAGTTTTAAAAATATTGTGTTATAGCCGTGAGCTATATTGTGGAAATAAGGAATTTTAATTCCTTTTTAATCAAGAATAATAATTTATTATATGTCTAAAAATTTTATTAGACATAAGTGAAATTTTGAGAATTATTAAACATAAAATATTATGTTTAAGATGAAACGTTATATTAAATAACGTTAAAAGCATAAAATAATGCTTAAAGTATTAAAAGATTAATATTGAAAGAAAATATTAATCAGATTTATCGATTTGCATGAAAAATCGAGAATTGAAAAGAAATCAATTGAAAATCGATTTATATTGAATTTATTCATTAAAATGTGATTTATTTAAGATTTATAATGAAAAGTCAAAATGGTTGACTTTCAAATTAACGATTTAAATACGCTCATAAATACTCTAATACGTGAAAACGATTACTTTTATCCGAATATCTCAATTGTGAGAAAAGATTTCATAATTAAAATCATTTTATTAAATAACGTTATTATATCGTTAATTATTTAACCTAAAAGTTAAAATGAGACCAGTAGATCATATTACATCTCTCTCGAGATACGAGAATTATTTTTATTGAAATACGCCAGAAAACGACGATAAAGTTTATTAGAACTTCGGATTATTATTCTATTTATCAAAGTTGAATGAGCTTTGAAAATCTCGAAAAGCGTACCAACGTGTAAACGTAAATTTTATGCGTAGCGTGGACGGAAGGCTCACACGCAAACCGCAGAAGAACACACGATCGAATTCAAAGTTCAAAAGTAAAGGTGGCTTTACTATACTCAAACCGATAGACTTTACCAAATGATTTACTTATGATGCTTTATTACAAGTAAATATTTATGAAATGATTTATTTAATTACCGCCCAAAATGTTTATGTTTTATGTATGTATCCAATCCATGATTATTGATGCATAATGTTGGGTAGCTCCCACTTTATGACATGCTTGAATTGTATTCTGGAAGCACTTCTGCAGGATGATGGAGAATTCAGATCCTGCTCGAGATGGCCCGGATTTTGTGCACCGATTATTTTGTGATTGCAGCCGAAGGGTGCTCGGTCGGTCACGGCGCCTCGTGGAGAGGAGGCCTCTCCAAAGACGGAATTATTGTGGAATGAATTATTGTGGTGGATATGGATCATACATACATGGAAAAATGTCCGCCGTATTTAATCTTTATGGAAAATGAAAGAAAATATTTAGTAAGCACGAGTATTTCAAATTAAAACCTCGTGTTAATGTGACGAAAAGCGAGTAATTCAAATGTGATAAATTATTTGGCATGAGCCATCGAGTGCAATCTTGTACTCACCTTGCATGTTTGTTTTAAATGCGCAGGTTGAGCATGATGGATGGAGACGTGTCGGAGCAATCGAACCCTTTGAATGCAATATATTAGAAACTTGAATACACATCGTCATATGTGTATTCACACGCTTTTCCGCTGCAATTGAATTTATTTATCTTTATGATGTTGTTAGTTGAATACGCCCGTAACATATGAGTTCTTGTATATATATATTGATTAAAGCTGATTATTATTCCAAGTATTAGCCCCCGCTAAATCGCATTTAGGATTTAAGGGCTATTACAATATTGAGATTAAGATTTGTGATGTTGAGAGTGTTTATGTTGATGATGGTGACAATAATTCATTTATCAGGTCATTCAATTTGATTGATTACAATTCTTCTTGTGATCGCACGTATTTTGTGAGGCATGGACTACTTTGTTCTCATATGTACTGTGGTTTATAAGAACATGAAGTTCAAGAGTATTCCTAACAAATACATTGTTAGTCGCTGACAAAGTTTGTTGATGTTCAAAACCAGCTCTGGTGGAAGTTCGATCTTTGTGGATAAGGATATGATGTATCACCAGATGCGATGGCTAATAGTTGTATTGGGTTGGTACAAGGTGATTCTCACAAGACGAAGGAATTATTGCAGCTTTTGAAGGAAGCTGCATGATACCTTCAATGCTTCTAACGGGAGCAGCTCAAATAGTGATATGTTGGATGTGTTTTATGGCGTGTACCTCCGCAATGATTGATGTCCTCCAAGATGTTGTTAAGACGAAAGGAAGTGGAAAAGGTTGAAGTCCAATGCTGAGAAGGCATTGAAGAGTTACGAGAAGGCAAAGAGAAAATGCAAGAATTGTAAATGTATGGCACATCATGATGCTCGAATCGTGATCAAGATCCCTGCTTCAAATTAGTTTTATTATATTAGTATTATCGATTTATGATTTATTTTGATTTTAGTATATTTTTGAGACAACCAAAATGATGATGTCATATGTTTGATGTTAATTCGAGTTTTAAAGATCAATATACAAGTGTGATAATGAACAGAAACCTAATGATGTTCTAAATGCATATTTGTTCATAATTAGATGCATTTTTACTTTAAATGTGATGTTGTATTTGATGTTAATTCGAGTTTATGTCAATTGTATGTGATGATAATTATATCGTAATTCTAGTTGCAAGTATAATTATAAATGCGATATCTTTATTTTAAAATGCATTTTACTATGCATTTACATGCATTGTTTGTGTTCCTAGTTTTGAAGAATACGGATTCTGTATAGTAATGGAGTTTCATGTGTTATAAAATGCATTGTCCTCTTATAACAAATGTAGTTTTTATAATCACGAAAATACTATATTCAAAGAGTATTGAAAGTGTATTAAAATTAGAACACAACACATAATATCTATTAAAACCACATGCTGCTCTACAAAAGATACTAATTCATATACTGATTTCCATCATCCGACATAGAGAGCCATTGTTTTTCCATCATCCATGAACAAAGCCATCAACAAGTGATACCAAAAAGAAAATATATCGCATTGTTTGTCCGATCTAACATGCATTTTGTTACTAAATAAAATGTTGGCCAGCCGATGTTTCTATCCTTGCGCTCGTTGTAGACAAGTGCGCTTCGTCAGTTGTGATTGTTTAACTCATTGCAACCGCATTGAGTATATAAGCGCAATACTTCACCCCGAACTTTCTATCCTGCTTTCTTTGATGTCTTTGAGAATCCTCGGCATCTATTTGTTGTTTTTTTCTGTCCATATACGCCTCCATGTGACGAGCAATGTAAATTCCACAATCAATATAGTTGTTCGGGTTAGCCTACGGCATCTTCAAGATCAGATAACCAGTTTATGCAATTTTTTCGCTTTTGTGGTTAGCTTTATCTTTTCAAGAAAATTCGCTATAAAATCAACTCAGATAAATTCGCCATAAAATCAAGATTGCAACCATACACAAATAAAAGTTTTCTCAGATTCATGAACACGAAATTAATAAGAAAACTCACCAATGGCTCGCAATGGCAGATACTGGATGTCACAATTTTCCTTCTTGTGATTAATATTGTCCAAGATTATTACCCTTCCAACCTTGCATCGATGCAGATTATGAAATAATGCTCCGACTGTAAATTGGAAAGAAAAACTAGAAAATAATATAAAATGTCAAAAAACAAATCTTAAATCTTTTAATAATAGAACTTATATTTGTATATCAAATCAATATCTCGTATATCGCAAACTTGTTTCTTCCTATTTCTTCTTGAAGTTTTCATCAAACAATGACCGCTCACGCTCTATTGTCCAAGTTTCGTGAGGCATAGTGATTGGAAGAAGCTACAAAGTGAAAAAATTCAGCAAAGTATTCATAAATATAAAAATTAATATAACAAATTTAAATCTTACACAAGGGTCAGCTTGTAGCAAAGAACCGAGATGGTGAATTTGGAGATCAAGCCCCTCATCAGTATTCAAAATAATCGACCATATATCACCATCGATATTGTAATTAGATTTCCATGGTTCAACGACATCAATTCTTCGCCGGAGTTCAACTTGACCACACTTGAACAGACTTCCTCCCTTTCATAACATCAAAATTTATCACTTGTTAAATATATTTTGTAATTTACCAAATTAAAATAATATAATACTAAACATACATTCTTTCATCTCGCATTATGCAATGCATGAATGCTAGAGCACTCATCCATCCGCAGTGATATTTTCACCGGGTTTATCGGTCGATGACAAATGGGGATAATAAGGTCTCGTCTAGTTGTCTTTCTCATCTCCGTAAACTAGATTTGTAGGTTCAACCATAGTTTGTTCCCACCACTTTAAATTGTAGAGAGATGTAAAGTAATGTGTGATATGTAATTTGTTATGTTTAGAATCAAAAGAATATATAGTATATCGCAATATTACCTCTGGTATTCTTTTTCCTCTCTCGCTTTAGATTCTTCATTTTCTTCGCCTTCATCACCTTCATCTTCATCGACTTCTCATTGTCCTAATTTGTAAACCACAACTTACATTATTTTACATGCATTTCAAGTGTATGCATGTCTATTAAAATGTTTACGCCTGATTGAACTTTTTTCATGTATTTTAATACCTTTTCTTTGAATATTGATCACCTTCTCTACAACAATTTTCAATATTTGTTTGTTGCACTTGATCATGCACCTGTTTTAATTCAAAATTAGGATATATGAAATAGAGAATGCATTTACAAAATAGATATGATTAGAATTTTAGTACCTCAGTATATTCTTTTTCCTTTTCTGTTTTAGATTCTTCATTTACTTCAGCTTCATCACCTTCATCTTCATCAGACTTCTCATTGTCCTAATTTGTAAACCACAACTTACATTATTTTTACATGCATTTCAAGTGCATGTATTACTATTCAAATGTTTATGCCTAGTATCAACTTTTTCATGTATTTTAATACCTTTTCTTTGAATACTCGATCACCTTCCTTTACAACAAATTTCAATATTTGTTTGTTGCACTTGATCATGCACTGCTTAAATTCAAAATTAGATATATGAAATAGAGAATGCATTTACAAAATAGATATGATTAGAATTTTAGTACCTCATGTTCTCTTATTTGTGGACTTGTTGGTGCTCAAGATATAATCCTCGTCATCAATGACCATAGATCATCATTAACCTGATTGTCCTTTGTTCCTTACATATTTAAATTCAGAGTATGAGGATTTCAGATTAAAATACAAATATGGAGCAAATACAAAAAATCCAAGAACTTACATTTTCTTTGGTTCGAGGATCATCATCTTCTCGTGACGGAGGAAACATCTCGATATTCCCATTTGAAGTTTGGTCCATTGTCAAGATTATCAATGTATTCTTTTCTTTTCAACATCGATCAACAATTTCATCAAAAGCTCGATTATTTGTAGTTGCTGCAAAGCATTGTCCAGCCAGGATTCTCTAATTTCGTAAGGTCCAACTTCAAGATCTTTGATATTTCGATATGTTATACCCAATCATTTGATGGCATTCTATAGTTCTCCGGTTGATATCATCAAAAGCCTCAACCGTGCTTTCTCAAGCTTTGTCACAATTTTACTAACTTGTTAGCTATTTCTAGCATCTTGAAGGAGCTCACACGATCCTTCCAATATCGGTGTAGATCTGTTTGTGGTTCAGCAAAGATCTTGATCAATAACATCACCTCAGACATGTAATAGGTTCACATGACAACCCAAATCCAAAACCTCCATTTTCTATCTCTTTCACCACGTTTTTAATTTTGATATAATTCCATTGTAAAGATTGATAGCTTCGACATACTATTGATTTGAATTTAACTTTGTCAAAATAAAATAACTCGTATGTTAACATATATAACAATGAAATGATTATTTATAGATTCTCAAATTATCATTAAGAACAATGTTGGGCCTCCAAATGCTTGCTTTTTGTTTCCCATGTCGACTTGCGATCAACAAGACAACTTATCAAGTATTGTGCCCAATTCGATTTTTCGATTATCTACATCAATCAAATGGTGCATTATGAGAGGACGATGTACCCATCACTAGTGTTTGCAATGAGAGACACCATTAGTAGAATAACAAAGTGTCTCTTGAACCATATTCCACCATCCTTATGTTTCAACAACTCTTCCGCCAAAATAAGAGAAACTATTTTATACCTTTTCGAAAAACCATACCATTTCTCCAACACCTCATTCGTCAGTCCTTTCATTTTTCTTGGTTCAATTTTCAGTGTTCCTCTGAAACCGAATATTCCTCATACATCCTCCCTTCTATCTCTAGAAACTTCTTCTTCTTCAAACTTAATTGACAATCACGGCCACAAAATTATCCACAACCCAAAGAGGGCAAGCCTTAATGGCAATTCCTTTATGTTCAATTCTAAAATATTCTCAAAGACAATTTCTCTCACAACTTTTCTCCTGTCATCATTCAATTTTTGTATTGAATCAACCAACGATAAGGTAGTTGTTCTCGCTTATCAACATGGCGTCTTTAACCCTTTGTACTTTCTAATTTGCCAGTAGGTTACTACTTTCTCTTCGACAATAAGCTTTCCTCTTCGGATCTTTTGCCACTATCTTCAATCTCTTTCTTGGTTGTGTTTCAAAATCATCATCAAGACCGACTATAGCTTGCTCTAAATTTTTAGGTATGTCATGTTTGTGTTTTGTCCTTGCTACATGTAAGATTAAAAAATATATGTATAAAGACAACTCTATAGTATATGCATTAAATATTACTAAAATATGCATACAAAAACAATAATGCATGAAATAGTACTATACCATGCATTCAAAGACTAGCAAGTATGCATGCATATAGTGAAAATCGAAATGAAATATATACTACATTTAGATATATTAAGGGCCCGTTGATATGAGACACACTATATCGAAAGTTGACATAAATCAAGTTATGTATTCTAATTGTTATCGATCTCGTGGTTTGCAGCCAAGATATAGACTAAAGATAACTTAAATAACATGTTTGTATACTAGTTTAAATTCTAGATTAGTTAACAAAATTACAATTATAACCTTATTTACAATTCTAACGCCTATCTCAAGTTGAGTTTGTCTTCTTCTATCTTCCATCGCAATCGCCTGTAAGCATTTTTGTTCCCCAAGCATTTGAGGATTTTCCTCTTTGACAATCAGTTTTGTGCAAGATTAAAATGAATTTTTCACCGTATTAGGATTCAAATCCCTTTATGTTTTCTTCAAGAAGAAAACTTTCATTTAACACCACCAAAGACGGCTCCCAACACTCACAGGATCGCCATCTCTCACGAAGATATGATAAATAGATTGTCCCGCCTCGCCACAACGAATGTAATCACCAAATTCAAGAATAACCCCAACTAAAAATTTCACAAATCCACGTAAATTTAGAACAACACCAAATCTCGTAACTTCATCGAAACATTACAAAAATCATTACATAGAATTCTCTAACTTAAAATGAAAAGATAGATCAGAAATTAAACACTAAACCGAGTCCCAACACATACAAATAAAAATATTTGATTGCTTTGAAGTTGAATGGTGTTTGGGATCCTGACTTAGCGGAATCGAAAAGTTGACGGGAAGAGGAGAAGTGGTTGCCGACTCTCCGCAAGTGAATTGATTTTGTGAGAAGGGTAATTTTCCCAAGAAATGTTATCCAAAATATCGCTGAGGAGCGAGCTTACTTATCCGATGCCTTCGTGGGTTATGTAGTAGGACTCAATAGTGATTTAAGAGCGGGCTTCGAGTAAACGAGACGGCCCGAGGTTAGTAAACTAGATAGCAAACAAGTGATAACTATGGATATCTCCCCTATCTAGGCCTTATCTTGGCTACCAAACGAGTCCTAAACACTACATACAGTTCTCCATATATATGCATAGAACGAACGTGTATAATTCATATATAATTAATTGATCGATCGAAACTAAGAATTTAAATGCACAAAGAGAAGTCTATAGAAGTTCGCATTAGATAATGCAATAACATGCATTTAAAATATATCAAGCAAGCATACATATATATTTTAAGTCGCAACAAATCAAAACAAGTAATAAAATATATAATGCATTCAAATATGCCAAACATCGCATACATAAATTATCTATATATATGCATGCATTGACAAATGGTCAAGATTATACTAAAGAAACGCCAAATATTATGGACATTAAAATTCATGGTTTATAGACATATTCATCAATACATGTGAAAGTGAAGACGAAACAACAACTCAAAATGTTGAAAGAGCATAAACAAACAAAAAGAACTAGGATCCGAAACAAATATTATTCTTTAAAAAGTCGGACCAAAGCTGTGATCTCTATCACCTTTTCTATAAAAGGAAAATTGTACAAAGTACTAAAACTTGCTTTTATATTTACTCAGCATGTTCGATTAAACATATTTTTTGAAACCTAGTAAATATATTACGAAAATCAAAAATCTTAAGTTTAAAATGCATGTTTGATCTTATTATATTTTTCACAATGTTCGATTAACTTGCGCTTATATTTAACTCGCATGTTTAATTTATTTTGTTTTTCGTAAACCTAGTAAATATATCAAACAAAATGCATGTTTGATTTTCTAATTTCACAGTTGTTTCAAAGTTTAACAACCGAAATACCTTCGTGATCTTGCTTTGAGTCTTCATTTTGAGGCATGATTTTCCCAAAAACAAAGAAAATCGTGGATGAATAAGTGTTTGTTCAAGATTTGGTGTTAATTAGACGCAGAATTTGAAATCGAACGAATTTCAGAATCGAAATCGAACGGGGAAGACGAAAATCAAGTGAAGAAGATGGAAAGATGCAGAGGAAAAGAATAGGCGAATGAAATTCAGAAAATGAGAAGTTACCGCTAGGTTATTATCGCTAATTTACGCTATGCCCTCGACTAATTAAAATTAATAAAAAGGTAAAATTGCTATGCCACTCATCAAGTCTAAAGTGTGTCAAGATGTTCAAATTTGTGGCTCAGACAGTACTACATACTATCTCGAGGACTGGGTACTACTAAACCCAACCCTATATATATGTGTGTGTGTAAATAAAAACCTTATTTAAAGTAAGAACGAGAACAATTTTTAGCCATTAGATTATGAAATTTAGGCGACGATCACTTGTCGGACGAGTGATTGTGCACCACCCAAGTTCGAATCCCATTATGAGCAAAAATTCAAATATTTTTATTTACTATAGTAATTTTCATAGAGAATGCATTGTTCTCACATTTGTAGGATAATGAAGATTTTTATAATAACCCAACTCTATATATATAGAAGTGGTTATCGTGGACATTCCTTATAGTGTAAACATGAGAACAAATATCAACCATTGATAATTAATATGGACGCTTCAAATTCAATGCACAAATTATGATGTAGATGTACAAATACATAATTATATGTAGAAATATGCATATAACTAATTCAAATATACACTTAAATATATCCATTCAATTTTCAAATCTCATGGACGTGATTTGTTCTCATTTATATATTAATGATTGTATATACATGAATCAATTCCTATATATATAGATAGTAGAGAGAGGGTTCAAACAAAAATCATTTTTATCATGAGAACTAAGAACCACTTAAAATTGTTAAAAATTCAAAATTTTCACCCAAGGTTTGAATCCTATGAGGTGAAAATTCAATTTTTTGTTTAGTAACTTTCTCGTGAAATTCATCAACTTTACACCAAATTATTATTTTTTTTGTTCTCACACTCTCATGATAAAATTGATTATGATAACACTCATATATATATATATATATATGAGTAAGTTCAAATAAAACCTTATTTAAAGGAGAACATGAGAACCATTTTCAGCCATTAGATCGCCAAGATCAACGGTGATGCATACTTTTCGAAGAGTGCATTGTACCACTCGAGTTCGAATCTCATGAAGAGCGAAAATTCAAATATTTTTGTTTAGTGCAGAATTTTCAAGGAGAATACATTGTTCTCACGCTTGTAGGATAACAAAGATTTTTAAAATAATCATATATATATATATATATATATATATATATATATATATATATATATATATAGGTTATCGTGAGAACATGAGAATCAAAAAATGATGAATTCAGAACTTGATGAATCATTGAAAAGTTACTCAATCCAAAAATAGAATTTTGCCTCTCACGATTCGAACCTCGTGAAAATTTCAATTTTTGATTCAAAGACTTTCCCAACGGATTTATTAACTTTCATAACAAATTCATTTTATTCATAAAGAATTTTGAAGTTCTTAGTTCTCACGTTAAAATCGATCTTATTTGAATCTCACTATATATATATATATATATATATAGTTAGAGTTAACATGAAAATTATTATATCGTGAGAACTCAAAAATAATGAATTATTGTGAAAATTGACGAGCCTATTTGGGAAGTCATTGAATCCAAAAAATAAAATTTTCTTCCTCATGGATTCAAAATCGGGTGAAAATTTTGAATTTTTAATTAACAACTTTCTCAATGGATCATCAACTTCATAGCGAATTCATTTCGTTCTTAATTTGTAGGATAAAAAGCGCCTCATATGAACCTAACTCTCTCTCTCTCTCTCTCTCTATATATATATATATATATATATATATATATATATATAGGGGTTGGATCCAAGTGAGAACTCATCTTTTTGAGAATTTGAGAACCATGCATATATAGTATAAAGTTAGATAATCTAAAACTTTCTAAAATTATTGCACAACAAAATAATTTTAGAGTTTCGTTATGCACAACTTTACACCGCTTTGTGCATCATCGCCAACGCCTTATGCATGGTTCAGAGTTCGCAAAGATGTGGTTCTCATTTGATCCACTCCTATATATATATATAGTTTGTTCAATGAGAACCATTTTTATCCTAAAACTAAGAACCAAATGATTGTTATGAAAGTTGATGAATCCATTGAGAAAGTTATGAATTTAAAAATCTGAAATTTTAACCCGGTTCGAATCCCATGAGGGCAAAAATTCTATTTTTTTGGATTCAGAATTTCAAAGCTGGATTCATCAACTTTCAATGTGAATTCATCATTTTTCGTTCTTACGTTCACAATAAAATTATTCTCACGTTAATCCCCCTATATATATATATATATAGAGAGAGAGAGAGAGAGAGGAATTAAATGAGAACAAGTTGTTTACTTAACTCATGAACTATGTATAAGATGATGCACATAATAGTAGAAAGTTGTGACACATCTAAAACTTTCTAAAATTATTTTGTTGTGCAATAATTTTAGAACATTTTCTTTGTGCACAACTTTATAGATTTTGTTCATCAACTTTATATGTTTGTGCATAATTCTAAAGTTCTCAATCGATCCAACCCTATATATATATATATATATATATATATATATATATATATATATAATAGATTCATACATACACCTCTTAACGTGAATATGTGAATAATGCATATGTATATATATATATATATATTGATGTGAAGTAAATGTATAATGCACTATTACACGGTAGTACACATATGTAAATATGCATTACTTTATATGTATTGTCTATGTATATGATACACTTATGCATTGTTCGTGATATTCATACATTAAGACGTATGTACATGAACCAATATATATATATATATATATATATATATATATATGAAATGGTTACATAAAACTTCTTATCGTGAGAACACCGTGACCGAACGATATAGTAATCAAGACCACGATAATTTACCTCATGAACTTAGAGTTTCATGAGATAAATTTACGATAGAATTTCTATGAGAGTAAATTTACCTCATGAACTGAGAGTAAATTAACTATATATATGTAGTAATCGAAATTTTTAGTTCTTAATTAGAACTTAATTAGGTATAATTAGGGCTTAAAATGCATTTATTTCTTAAGAATTTATAAAGAGATGCATAATAGATTATTAAACGATAGAAATTCGATTAATTCCTAATCGAAGGAATAGAATTTGAAGACGTAGAGATTAATAAGAAATGAGTTTTATTATAATCAAATGTGAGAAATGTGATTATTAATATGTGTTTGAATGAAAAATGTTATTAAATAGAAATTGTGCTATGGAATGCATTAATTATTTTGGTATGAGAATTTTCTTATAAAATGAAATGAATTATTGTTCAAGCTATTAATTTGCTTGAATAAATTTATTTTATTATTAATTAGTGATAAAAAAAAATTTGCATGATTTTCGAAAATTAAGAAGTATAAGTATAATTAGTTGAATTTTAACATATGAAAGAATTTAATTTATGTTATATGAATTTAATTTCAATCATGGATATAAATTGTTTTGGATTTTAAAATTTATTAGAAATATAGTTCTATTTATTAAATGATTTAAGGTATAACATTAGTAATATTAGAGGTATAATTATAAATTATGGAAATTTGTGTCAAATACAAATAAAATGAATACAAAATGTACATTAAATATACATAAACATTCTAGAATTTTTCAAACAACATAAGATCATCTCCAACCTTATTTCTCCCTCCATTTTCGGTCACACACACTGAGCACACACAAAATTTTCTTTCATTTCTAATCCCAAAATTAAGTGTTAAAGTGGTAGAAAATCATTCCAAGAAAGGTAATTATCTCATTTACTCCAATTTTTTGTAATTTAAATTAATGAATATGATGTTTTATATGTCAGGTTTTGAAAAATTAGGTGATCAATTTTAAGGTGGATTTGTTTAACTTTGTTATGTTTATTGATTTAATTATGTTTCATGTGATGCATGAATAGCATGATCTATGGTTTTAATTCTTTGATTTCTTAAAGTTGATGAATTAAAGTATTAGGTATAAACCATAATTTTTGTATGTGAAGTATATGTTGTGATTTAATTGAATTGAGCTTAGATATATGTTTAGAAATGAAATAAACAATATATGATTAAAGAAATAGAAATTAAAACATGCACACTAGAAACCCTAAAATTTTCAAAACTAGAGTGATTAGAACTTGAGGATTTTGATTTTATTTGATCAAATTGATATGATATCTTAGACTTTAGATATATATAATGCATGATATGAATTTATAAGAATTTAAATCATGCATATGAACAAGTTCCTAATTTTCAAAATGAAGTAAGTCTCAATTTTGATTTCTTGTTTTATTTGATATGGTTTTGAGATCTATAAAAAAAATAATGCTTAAGTTGAATTTATAGGATTTTATGGACATGAATTGTAAAAATTTGAAAATTAAAGTTTAGTACAAAGTTATGATTTTATGTGATGAATTTGCTAAGGTTTAAATGGATCGTGGATTAATGATCTTGATGATGAATGAGTATAAATATGAATTGTTTGATAGTAAATGAATATTAGATTGTAAAATTCTTAAATGCCGATAAACTTTGTTGAAGGGCATATGTTGATTATGGTATAAATGAATGATATTGAACTTGTTCTAAGTTCTTAAATGTGCATTTAAACATATGGTATGATTGGTGGAGTTTGGGAATGAAATTGGTTGATTTGGATTAATATGACAATTTAAATTATAAACGTTAATTCGCCGAAATTTCGTTAGAAATTATTTAATAATAATACGTTTGAAATCTTAATTGGTAAACTATTGATAAATGGTTAAGTGGAATTTAACTACTTGAAATTGTTTAATTTCTTTAATTATAGCATGTTATCTAAGTTTTGTTATTAAGAAATAATTATGAATATCGATAAGTCTAACCTAATTTTAGATTAGGTAAGACCAAGATATAGATGTAATATGTTCTAGTGGATAAGTAAGTTTGCAAATTCAATGATAATCTTATTTACAAGGAACGAGTAAAGGAAGTCGAGAGTGAAAGACGAAGAAACAAATATTTTGAGTAAATCGCTAAAGTGGGTAATGCCTTTCAACTATTTTTAAGCAAAGTTAATGCTATGTTTTAAACTTATTGTTATTGTGAGAATGTTAAATCACCACATTACGGATATGTTGAAAATGAATGATTTACCACATTGTGGGTATGACGGCAGCTACCCATCTACGGTAGGAAAATGCTATGTCATGCATGTGTTTATGGTCGTAAGTCATGCAAATGAGGTCGCCATGGTATTGTGGCGAGGCCTACTTTCCATTACCGAACGACGTAGATAGGGTATGACCGTGGTTGGGAAACCTTGAGACCAACTCGGTATGTGATGCCGGTATGTTTCAAAAAGCGAAGTGTGGTGATATGATAATGAAAACTTTATAAAAAATTATTCAAGTTGTCTTCTCAACTCTTACTTGAAGCAAATTTAATAAGTTTTGAAAGTAATGTTTCATTACCCAATCGAGTAATTTTTCGTACTATACCCAAAAATATTTTCTATTTTGGTGCAGTTGAGCATGGATGAGATATGGGCCTGGGACCGAGCTTGATTGTCTTCTATGTTTTCCTTTATTTCAATAGTTATGCCCGAATGTCGCCTTTCATACATGACATTCACTACTCTTCCGCTATAGACTTTGTTACTTGAAACTATACTTTGAGAAATTCTTGTAAATATTTGGAAATGATTATGTACATATTGTTGAAGTTGTAACTTCATTTGTGGTTGTTGTTTCACCGTTGGTTATTTGTCAGTGCAGTTGGCTTATCCATTTTCTAGGATATGGCCTGCTTGTTTAACATTTTATTTCTTTAAACCTCATTCGACCCCACTCCGACCAACCCGGACCTGAGGCGACTAATACTAGGAGTAGTATTTTAGGGTTATATGGATAAAATAGAGATGCATAAAATAAACTAACATGCTTGAATGTAATATGAGATGATGTCATAATGTTTTTTTTACATGAAAGGTTTAGCCATCGGACCCAAAACTTGGCCCGATCCGATGGACCTCGATAGTTTGTAAACATAAGGCATAAATAAAGGAGTTCGTGAGTATAGCAATGAAAATGTGAATACATATACGACGATATGCATTCAAGGTATAACCCACAAATTCAAGTAAATCGGTCAAGGACACTGACCTCAACACATTCCCCATCATCACTATCGAAGCTCAACCTCGCACATTTAAAACAAACATGCAGGCTAAGTACAAGAAATCGCACTCAAAGACTTATGCCGAAAACATTTGATAATATTTGATTACGCTAATATCGGGTAAGTCATGGGGTTTTAGTTAAAAGGGCCTCAGGCTTACTAAAATCATTTCAGTCAGAAAGTAGCTCGCCAAGCATTTTCGCGTGTATGGTCCGTATCTCATAGTCACAATACATAATAATAATAATAATAAACGCCGAGAGGAGGCCTCCCATCTACGACGCCGTGACCGCCGTAATCCCGCACAAAGACACAAATACTGCAAGCATATGTTAACACAACAGATAGTTCCAACCTTCAAGCCAATCCTAGCTGACATTTTATCATCCGACAGACCCGACATTTAAAAGGTCATGCTACCACAAAATGATATAATAGTTCCAACTATCTCCACAAATTTCTACCCGGCATAATAGATAGGATCCATACACAAAACGAAATATTTTCGGTGTAATGCAAGAAACATTTGTTAAACAATAGGATAAGTCTCAGAAATAAACTCATTTGAAATAACAAGAAGTCACGCTTTTAGTGGGTAAGAAAAGGCCCACATTTTAAAGATAAGAAGCCCACCGACTATGGTTCATTGTAAAAGTCCTAGTTCGATCGACGTCAAAATCCCGTCATTGCGTTTCAAGGCCCACACCTTTACGAAAAAGCGAGGCTTTAGTACGCCGCCAAGTCTCTCGAGACTTCCAAAAGCTAAGATAAACTTCGATATTTCATATCGATGTAGACCGAATTCCTTAGTGAATTCAATACGCCTCTAACACGTGATACAATCGAATTGTTCTCGCTCGAGATACGCTCAACGATAAGCACGTTTTTCGATATATGGATTTCATTTGTGAAATCTTTTCTTACTAATGAGGTATCATACTCAATTAGTATATCTTACGCTGATCGACGATTTATAAATCGAATATCGCACGCTTGACTTAAAAGTCAACGAAGTCAACATCGGTCAACAAAGTCAACGATTTTGACTTTTAAATAGTAATTTCACTATTTTGTTTTATAAATCTAATTTGATCGATTTGAAAACGTAAAGTCCTATTTTTCGATTTATCTCAGAAATCGAGGACTTATAAATATTTTCACATTAAATAAACCTTTTATAAATACAAAGCGATTTTGGTTTTTAAACGTTATAAAGTGAACGTTCGCCTCAAACATAGCAATCTATGTTTATAAAATTTTGTAAAATTTAAATCTGTCCAGAATATTAATTTAGTAAATATTTTATTAATAAACTGATTTAAAAGGATTTAAAATCCTTATTAATTATCTAAAACTCGATAATTAATTTAAAATGTCAAATGACTTTTGAAAATTTTTCTAAATTAATATAGTGCATTATTATACACTATGGTCCAGAATATGAATTTATAAAATTCATATGATATTATTTGCTATTTATTTGTATATATACATATATGTGTTTACTGTAATTCCAATAAATAGGGAATAATTATCCAAAAATTCCCAAAATTGATATATACCTAGTATAATATCCCAACATCAATATACATCACCAATATAACCTATAGTTCACCATAACCATTGATTTAATAATATATAGCAATTATTCACGGCAATAACTTGATAATTACCGAAAAATTAGCAAACAATTTCTAAAAATTCTAAATAAATTCCAACATCATTAAACACTATGTTATAACATTGTAACATCATAACATCAACCAAAAACATTTGAATCATCACCATATGGAGCTCAATAGCTCTCGGCTTCTTTGATTCAATATGTTATTTGATTTTCAAAAATTTCAACAATTATATACTATGTTTATAAACTATAGTATACTAATATAACATCATAATATTTATCAAAACTAATTAAATCATCACCTTTAAGAGCACAAAGCTCACGGCTTATTTGATTTAAAATAGTAATTGATTTCCAAAAATTCTAATAATTTCACACAATGCATAAATAATATACTAAAGCATTAAAACACCATTGCATGTTCAAAAATAAAATCATACATCAACCTATACTACTATAGTGCTCACGGTAATAACAAGAAAAATAGCAAGGGATTTCCAAAAATTCTAATCAATTCATAGAACATATAATCAAGGTTCTAAAGCATTACTACACCATTACAAGCTTGAAATAAAAATTATACATTAATGCACATGCATATATTGTTCACGGTATTCATGAGAAATCAAGCTAGGGTTTTCCAAAATTTTTAAATAACATGCCATGGGTTCTAAACACATTATATGACAATAATCCAAGCTAAAAACATCTAAGAACATTCGGTCATCACCATTTTATTTTTATAGTTTTCGAAAGTTATTCCTAATACATACTATGGTTCGAAAATCATATATATACAAGCTAAATCTTTTCAACATTTCATATACAACATCTCATGCTCATGCTTATATTTTTGAAAATAAAATCAACAAGAACATAAACATAACCATAGCTCATGCTCAAGAACACTTAACCATATATGTATACCTATACAAAACTTTCAAACACACATACACATCAAAACAGCTGATTTTTCTTGAATAAACTAGAGGAAATCGGTGCTAATGTCCATGATTACCTTAGGAATGGTGTCAATCACAAGGATAATGCTATGTATCAACTTTGTGAAGAAAATGGAGAGGAGAATGGAAGAGAAAATTTTAAAACGAGAGAGGTGCCTCTCGGTTCTTAGGGCGTAATTTGGGAGAACGGAGAGGATAATGAGAGAGTGTAGAGTGTTCAAATGGTTATTGAGTGTAGTAGAGTGTAATAGAGTGTAAGGTGAAGAGTTTCTCCCTAATGTCTCTCTCTCCTCTCTCGATTTTCAGCCAACAAATGGGAGAAAATCTGCAAAGAATGATGAGGATTATAGTTATCATTTGCTAGGCTAAAAAGGGCTTCATAGGTCAAGTGTTAAAAGGTATGTATGCATGCTTGTTGGATAGGGTAGCAAAGCATTTAGGGTTCCAAGGGTGGTTTTAATTTTTGTTGTACCATAATACAATGTATTAATCATAGTATAAGTCATAGATATATAATACATGCCATAAAAATAATTAAATCAACACATAACCTTAATTTCGAAATTACCGAAAATAAAATGAGAAAAATAGGATTAAAATATAAATTACACCTATAATTGATACTTATGTAATTTTCGATCATATATATCATAATATATAATTTAGATATTAAATAATAGCATAGGATAAAATTATTACACATTTTATGCAATAAAAACCCTAATTTCGAAAATAGGGTTTCAAGTTTTATAAAAACTGGAACCCTCGATTTATATGGTTAAAAACCTGATTTAATGCTTAATAATATCCATATATATCATATTATAAATTTTAGATACCATAGGATAATTTAATGGTATCATTTCATGCCAAAAACCATAGTCTAGAAAACTAGGGTTTTCGAATTCCATTAATTGGAATTATCGAGTTTTATAACTCAATTATTGATTTTAATAATCATTAATACTGTAATTATATAAAATAATAATAGGAAATTAATTATTATAATTTCCTGAGCATTAAACTCATTTTTCAAAACGCCCTCAGACGCCGACGCTCAAAACGCCTCAAACGCTCAAAATCGACTCATCTCAAAATGGTTGCAATAAGTTCATACTTACTAAATAAATATATTCCTTTTAATAAAGGAATTAAGGTGGAAATTAATTCCAAGCTTCAACGCTCGTAAAATTTCATGAAAAGTCGACGCTCGATATGCTGCTTGACGTTAAAATATATCGACGAATCATTTCGTAATATTTCAATCCTTAAATTCACAATCCTTAGTGAATTATAAAAGGAATTAAGAGTAACGATATCGTATCGAATCACAATATTCGATGTCGTAAAAGATAATATACTAAGAAACCCTAATTACGGGTTTAGAAAACCGTAATCGTATATTCGCTTCTTTGGAATATTACATTCCACCTCCTTACGAAAAATTTCGTCCCAAATTTGTATACCTCTAGAAGAATGATCGGGTGTTTTTCCTCGTCGCTTCTTCAAGCTCCCACGGGCTTCTTCGTCTGGGTGTCTCCACAAGACTTTGACTAACGGAATCGACTTGCTCCGTAGTTGCCGAACTTTGTGGTCAAGTATGGCTGCGGTTCTTCCTTATAGCTCATGTCTTGCTCGAGGATCACGCCGCCTTGGTGAATCACGTGCTTTGGGTCGTGAACGATTTTAGTAGTTGTGAGACGGAAAACATTATGGACATTCCCTAGGTTTGGCGGAAGAGCCAACCTATAAGCTACTGGACCTATCCTCTCTAGGATTTCATAAGGTCCTATGAAACGGGGTCTAAGCTTTCCTTTCAGGCCAAACCTGACAATCCCTTTCGATGGAGAGACCTTAAGAAATACTTTGTCTCCATCCTCAAACTGTAGCTCTGGATCTCACGCGTACGGTAGAAGATTTCGCCCGTCCCGAGCCTCTTTTCTCCTCATCCTAATTTGTCGAACGATCTCGATCATTTCGCCACCGCATCGTGCCCTATGACTTTTCTCTCACCGACTTCATCCCAATAAAGTGGTGATCTACACTTCGCCATCTGAGGCTTCAGATGGGGCCATGCCGATCGTCGCTTGGTAGTCATTGTTGTAAGCAAATTCAATCGAGGTAAAATATCTTCCCATTTTGCACCTCGATCCAAAATTACTGCTCTAAGCATATCTTCTAGCGTTTGATCGTTCTCTCCGACCGTCCATCGGTTTGTGGGTGGAATGTCAGATCAAGTTTAATCTTGTACCAGCCTCTCTCGCAAGCTAATCCAAAATCGGATGTGAACTTGGAGTCTCGATCGAGGTAATAGATTTTGGCACTCCATGTAGTCGCATAATTTCCTTAACGCATACCGCCAACTTATCGGATCCATAAGTGCTTTGAATAGGTGAAAGTGAGCACTTTTGGTAAGTCTATCCACAATTACCCATATGGCGGTGTTTCCTCTTCTCGATTTGGTAGGCTTGTAACGAATCCATCGTTATATCGTCCCACTTCCATTCGTGGATTTCCAACGGTTGTAACTTCCGTAGGGACGCTGGTGTAGTGCCTTCACTTGTCGACAAACAAGACAGCGTTTCTACTTAAAGAAGCTATGTCTCGTTTCATGCCTTCCCACCAAAATTTTTCCTTCAGGTCTTGGTACATCTTAGTACTGCCTGGGTGGGCGGTGTAGGGCGTCGTGAGCCTCACTCATGATTTCGTTCTGAAGCTCCACGTCGTCAGGAACGCATATCCTACCTTCAAACAATAAGGCGTTATCCGACGCCTCTTGGAAATTCTTGAATCCTTCAGACCTTAGTCTTTCTCGGATCTTTTCCAACTTTTCCTCCATCCTTTGTCTCTCGACAATTCTTTTTCTTAGATCAGATGTCAGTGTGAGTGTAGCGATACAGCTCACAATTGTCTTGGGTGGTTCAACCAGTTCAATCTTCATCCTACCAAACTCTTCAACGAAGTTTTTCCTCTCAGATAAAGAGACATCCTAACTCGGTATGGCTCTTACGACTCAAGGCGTCAGCTACTACATTCGCTTTGCCCGGGTGATAGTTAATACCACAGTCGTAATCTTTTACTAATTCTAGCCATCTTCTCTGCCTCATATTCAAATCTCGTTGTTCAAGAAGTACTTCAAACTTTGTGGTCCGTGAAGATCTCACATCTCACACCATAGAGATGGTGTTCCAAATTTTAGGGCATGAACTACATACCGCTAATTCCAAATCGTGGGTCAGGGTAGTTCACTCGTGGGTCCGAGTTGTCGGATGCGAAGCTATCACTTTTCCTTCTTGCATCAAAACACAACCCGCCCGCCTTAGATGCGTCTCAGATAGACTACATACCCTTTGTCCGCTCGACCGCTAGAACTGTGCACCGTAAATTTTTCTTTGAGTATTTGGAAACTCATCTCGCACTCATCCGTCCAATTGAACTTGATTCCTCCGAGTAGTCAAGTTATTGGCCTTGCAATTTTGGAGAATCCTTCGATAAATCTCCTATAGTAACCAGCTAATCCTAGGAAACTTCGATCTCGCATGAGTATTTGGTGATTTCCATTCTTGCACGGCCTCTACTTTGGTGGATCTACTTTTATACCTTCACAGACACAATGTGTCCAAGGAACATAACTTCCTTCACCTAAAACTCACATTTGCTAAACTTAGCAAAGAGTCTTTCATTTCAAGGTTTGCAAACCGTTTTAGATGTTCCTTATGCTCCTCTTCATTCTTTGAATAAATAAGGATGTCATCTATGAAGACCAAAACAAATTTATCCAAAAATGGATGAAATACTCTGTTCATGAGGTCCATGAATACGGCTGGTGCATTGGTTAATCCGAATGGCATAACTATGAACTCATAGTGGCCATATCTGGTTCGGAACGCAGTCTTAGGTACATCTTCAGGCCGTATTTTCAGCTGATGGTATCCTGACTTAAGATCAATTTTAGAGAATACACCCGCTCCTCGCAATTGATCAAACAGGTCATCAATTATGGGTAAAGGGTATTTGTTCTTTAGTGTCATCTTGTTTAGCTCTCTATAATCGATGCACATCCTCAAAGAACCATCCTTTTTCTTAACAAACAAAACAGGCGCTCCCCACGGTGAAACGCTCGGCCTAATGAATCCTAGATCCAAAAGCTCTTGTATTTGGATTTTCAGCTCTTCTAGCTCCTTTAGGCCATCCTATAGGCGCCTTCGACACCGGGCTGATCCGGCCCAAGTCGATGGTAAACTCTAGTTGTCTATCGTGAGGCGCCCCGTAGATTCTCGGGAAATACGTCAGAAAATTCTTGGACGACTTCGATGTCTTCTACCCGCGCTTCGGGTTTATCTTCTTCGTTCAAATAAACAAGGAATGCATGGCATCCCTTCTGGTTCATCATCCTCCTAGCTTGTAGTGCTGATACTATCGGGACTCTTCTTCCCATGTCGATCCCGTGAAATCACAGAGTTTCTTGTCCGTGAAAGTGAAACGAAATTTTCCTTTCCTTACAGAGAATCGTGGAATGATTCTTAGCTAACCAGTCCATTCCTAGGATTATGTCTACATCATCCATGGGTATTATGTTTAGATCGTTAGCCAGAACCTTAAGTGATCCTAATGTCAACTCTAGGTTCGAGCAAAAGTGTGTAACAATCATAATCCCTCCTATAGGCGATGAGATTCTCATATCCTGGCTTGACCTTTCAGACCTAAGGCCCAAAGATTTCACGCATGATTTTGCAATAAAGAACGCAAGCACCAGACGAACAATACTATAACAGGTAGGTTGAGTAGAACTCCCATACCTGTCAAGTTTCCTTGGTTTTGTTCGTTCTGCCTCCTATGCAAGGCGTAGGCTATAGCCTGAGCCGACTGAGGCTGACGGGGCGCCGGTCCTGGCCGATTCGGGCGGCCGCTGTTCGGGCCGTGCTGCCGCCGCCGCTGGTGTTGGCGCGGTGGTTGCCGCCTCGTTGTTGCGGTGGTTGCCGCCACTTGCTGCGGATTTGTTGCCGCGGCCGCCATTGTTGCGGCCGCTGGAGTTGTTGTTGAGGCCGGGTTGCTGCCACCGAGTTGCGGGGTTGGGGTTGGAACCGCACGCGGCCGGGTTGAAGTCGATAGCCCTTAGTGGTCGAGCATCGCCCGCTTGGTTCGGCCTTATATCCGAACGTGACACCGGGCAATTGTCATGGCGAATGCCCGCTTGCCCGCACTTGTAACACTTACCACGCTTGCGCACACACCCTTGTGTGCTCTATGGCATCTAGGGCATTGAGGTTCCTCGACTGCTCTCGTGGTCCCTTGCCGTGGAGCATAAGTCGCCTTCTTCCAGCTCCGCCCCTCAACTGCAGGTTTCCTTGCCACGGCGCCAGGACTTGCTTCTCCATAGTTTCATGGTTGTTATTCCCGCGGTTGGGGTCCCGCCTCCTTTCCTTTGTCTAAATTATCGTGTGTCCGAGACGACACCGACTTATTCTCGGTCATGGTCACTTCAATATCCAAAGCTCGTGCGAGAGCTTCGTGTATGATAGGTCTCCGGTCGGCAAGAGACATGCGATCTCCATTCTTAGCCCCGACTGAACTTTTCCGACATTTTCAAGTCGGTGTCCACCAGCCTGCATATCTCGACATTTCGCAGAAGGTGCGATCATAGTCGATATGTATATCCTTTTTGCTTTAGCAGAAAAATTCTCGCCCCTTCTTCCTCTTATAGCTCTTAGGATGTACTTTCATACAGCCTCTCTTGAAATCCTCCCACGAGAATTCCTCGTCGCTCAAATTAAAAAGTCTTCTTCCGCCTCCCACCGTAAGTCACCGGTCCGATCAAATGGAAGGTAACACACGACATCCTTTCCTCGTGCTGCACCTTAAGAAGGTAAAACCGCTCAATGGCTCTAACCCATTGTTCGGCTTCTTCTGGGCTCCCCTTTCCGTTAAAAACAGGAGGGTTTTGCCTCAGAAATAGTTCTTCGATTCTGCGATCGGGTTGAGGTGGAGGCGGTGGTTGGGGATTATCCTCTTGTTCTTGCTCGGGATTCTACCCTCCTCTAGTCTTCCTCGACCTCTCGGGTTCTCTTTCTGGGTTTCTTCTCGGAGGCATTCTGCTATATAAAACGTATAATTGTTAATTACTAAACGCTTACAACTTAACAACATAAGGTTTTCATAGCTTCTTCTTAAAGCGATATCAAAATAAACAATTCATCCATAACATAGACAATTGTCACCCAAAAGGCCCACTTGGGTCAAAATATATGTAGATAGATAAACAAGGTTTGTCGAAAATAAGATGTCCAACAGGAAAATAGAAATAGCAAGGTTTCGGGCCCACACGGCCTAAAAAGAAAAAAAATCCGAGTTCTAGAACCATGGTACTGAAATAAAAAGGGAAAAGCTAGCCCACATGCTAGTCATAACAAAACAACTTCTAATTAAAACGTCGCCTAATGTCTTTACGAGTTTCCTTCCTACTATGCGTCTTCCTCAGGGTCTTCCTCCTCTTCGAGTCGCCTTCCTTCCGAATCGCCCTCACGAGGTCGTACCCTGGATGGTCCTGCACCGCTGGCTTCCATCATCGGTATGTCGCGCAGGTCCGGGTTATCCGCGCCATACAAGTCGTAGTTGTGGCGGATCGGGCTATAGCACACCGGGTGGGTCATAGCCGTGGAAGGCATCCGATACTCTCATCCGTCTTTGTCCGCCAAGGGCTCTTCGCCTTGGTGGTGGTGGATCGGACGCAGTGGTAGGGGCGATAGCGGCGACGACTGGGTGTCCAAAACCGCGGTGGCAAGACGGGCTCTCCCAAGGCTCTAGGGCGTGCTGCCTCTATCTACTCGTATATCCCGCCTCGCCCATCCTGCATGGGGTATCACCGATCAACCTGCCTCGGAACCTCAAGGTACAGCCACTCTGCGACTCGTCACGCCAAGTGTACTCCCGTGGAGGAGATAGGATCCCATAGGTGCGGCTCAGATATCAGATATCGTAAGTCGGGTGACTCACGAACCCAGGCGATCCCCAATCAAATCATAACCTCGGGATGCGATAGATGTAGTCTCCTCGATACCTCTCGGCATAACCATCCTGTACAAGGGAGTATAGCTAGAGTCTCTTGATGCCATCGTAGTCGGTTGCGCCATAGGCTCGGGCGTTCCTCCACAACCGGTAGTAGTACGCTGTAAACTCGCCTAGGTCTTCCCGGCAAGACATCCAACATTCCCTATAGGTGCGCATCAGCTCCTCGGTGGGGCATGAGGTCCTACCTCCTCCTAGCGATATAGCGCATCTCCATCCATCCACGATTAAAACTAACGTAAGTCAACTATCGTTATCTCAAAATGTAAAGGATGGCGTAACGAGAAGCAACTAGGCTAGAACTAAACAATTCTATAAGGTAGGCAACATCATAATGTACAATACATACCACAACTTACCTTCTTAGTCTTACCCAAACGTATACATATAAGCTAATGATATCTTAATATACACTACGAGATCCTTGTCTTATATCAAACACTTAAGCTAGAGTTCAACAGACTCTATCGTATTCTGGAGACAGAATTTTGGATTCTGTTCTTCATAACAAATGAAGATCAGTGCGTTAGGAGTACGTAGGTGAAAACCATGCGTAAATCGGAGTCCTAACGAGAGAGATCTAGCTAAAACAAATTTACTGCGCAGTGCAGGAAATTTGCGCGATCGTGCAAAAATGTCAATCGAGACGTACGTCGACGTAATACGTCTTCCATATTTGGGTCCTTAAGTCGAGGCTGAACATTCTGAAGCCGTAAGTGACGTCCATGTCGTGATTCGTGTTGCTGCTCACTCGGGTTGAAGTGATGATGGAGTGCCGACGTCATTCAGCTTAAAGGTTGAGGTCGCCCTCGCTCATCCTTCTCGCCGCCTTTCGTCAGTCCGTGCTCGCGGGTATCGCCACTTTCATTCTTCCTATCGCTCTTTGTTCGCATAAGGGAAAAAGAAGTTCGTACTTCTACGTTCTTTCACGATACGTGAGCATGCTCCTTAGAGTCTAAGTTCGTCTCATGATAACATATCGTTCATCATAAATAAAATTTTGAAAGTTGGAAAGTAAAATCTTATTTGAAAATTTTGGAAATATGATTTCAAAAGACAATCATGATCAACTCATATACAAAATGGATTCATTCGTTCCATGTTGATCATTCAACTCGATACTACCATACACTTCCATCTCAATACTTGAGCACTTGCATTCGTTCAATTCAAATATTTTTGGAAAAATTTTCTTGCTCAACTTCAAAAATTTTCATAATAATAAAATTTCTCAAAAGTTCCTCTAACTTGCTCATCATGCAGAAATTTTCCATTTCATGAGTTTGAGAAAGAAATGCGCTACCTTATTCCTGCTGAGCTCGATGTGATGGAGTGTTGAGAGGTCGAGATTTCTAGAAGTCCAAAGACTCGATCTAGACTTAGAATAAAAGGATTTGGGTTTACAAAGAGCAAAAGCGCCTCGACACCACTCATCACGACCCCACTCCGACCAACCCGGACCGAGGCGACTAATACTAGGAGTAGTATTTTAGGGTTACATGGATAAAATAGAGATGCATAAAAATAAACTAACATGCTTGAATGTAATACGAGATGATGTCATAATGTTTTTTGAAAGGTTTAGCCATCGACCCCAAAACTTGCCTCGATCCGATGGACCTCGATAGTTTGTAAACATAAGGCATAAATAAAGGAGTTCGAGTATAGCAATGAAAATGTGTGAATACATATACGACGATATGCATTCAAGGTATAACCCACAAATTCAAGTAAATCGGTCAAGGACACCGGACTCTCAACACATTCCCCATCATCACTATCGAAGCTCAACCCGCACATTTAAAAACAAACATGCGTGGCTAAGTACAAGAAATTGCACTCAAATGGACTTATGCCGAAAACATTTGATAATATTTGATTACGCCAATATCGGGTAAGTCATGCGGTTTTAGTTAAAAGGGCCTCAGGCTTACTAAAATCATTTCAGTTAGTAAAAGTAGCTTGGTCAAGCATTTTCGTGTGTATGGTCCGTATCTCATAGTCACAATACATAATAATAATAAATAATAAACGCCGAGAGGAGGCCTCCCATCTACGACGCCGTGACCGACAGTAATCCCGTCGGACACAAATACTCTCTGCAAGCATATGTTAACACAACAGAGTAGTTCCAACCTTCACGCCAATCCTAGCTGTGCATTTTATCATCCGGCGTAACCCGACATTTAAAAGGTTGGTGCTACCACAAAATGATATAATAGTTCCAACTATCTCCACACCCTACCCGGGCATAATAGATAGGATCCATACACAAAATGAAATATTTTTGGCGGTGTAATGCAAGAAACATTTGTTAAACAACAGTAGGATAAGTGTCAGAATAAACTCATTTGAAATAACAAGAAAGTCACGCTTTAGTGGGGTAAGAAAAGGCCCACATTTTAAAGATAAGAAGCCCACCGGACTATGGTTCGTTGTAAAGTCCTGAGTTCGATCGACGTCAAAATCCCGTCATTGCGTTTTCCCACACCTTACTAAAAAGCGAGGCTTTAGTATCGTCGCTCAAGTCTCTCGAGACTTCCAAAAGCTAAGATAAACTTCGATATTTCATAGACTGAATTCCTTAGTGAATTCAATACGCCTCTAACACGTATACATTGAATTGTTCTCGCCTCGAGATACGCTCAACGATAAGCACGCTTTTTCGATATATGGATTTCATTTGTGAAATCTTTTCTTACTAATGAGGTATCATACTCAATTAGTATATCTTACGCGCATCGACGATTTATAAATCGTAATATCGCACGCTTGACTTAAAAAGTCAACGAAGTCAACACTGGTCAACAAAGTCAACGATTTTGACTTTTAAATAGTAATTTCTTACTATTTTGTTTTATAAATCGAATTTGATCGATTTGAAAACGTAAAGTCCTATTTTTCGATTTATCTCGTAAATCGAGGACTTATAAATATTTTCGCATTAAATAAACCTTTTTATAAATACAAAGCGTATTTTGGTTTTTAAAACGTTATAAAGTGAACGTTCGTCTCAAACATAGCAATCTATGTTTATAAAATTTTGTAAAATTTAAATCTGTCCAGAATATTAATTTAGTAAATATTTTATTAATAAACTGATTTAAAAAGGATTTAAAATCCTTATTAATTATCGAAAACTCGATAATTAATTTAAAAATGTCAAATGACTTTTGAAATTTTTTCTAAATTAATATAGTGCATTATTATACACTATGGTCCAGAATATGAATTTATAAAATTCATATGATATTATTTGCTATTTATTTGTATATATACATATATGTGTTTACTGTAATTCCAATAAATAGGGAATAATTATCCAAAAATTCCCAAAATTGATATATACCTAGTATAATATCCCAACATCAATATACATCACCAATATAACCTATAGTTCACCATAACCATTGATTTAATAATATATAGCAATTATTCACAAAGAATAACTTGATAATTACCAAAAATTAGCAAACAATTTCTAAAAATTCTAAATAAATTTCAACATCATTAAACACTATGTTATAACATTGTAACATCATAACATCAACCAAAAACATTTGAATCATCACCATATGGAGCTCAATAGCTCTCGGCTTCTTTGATTCAATATGTTATTTGATTTTCAAAAATTCCAACAATTATATACTATGTTTATACACTATAGTATACTAATATAACATCATAATATTTATCAAAACTAATTAAATCATCACCTTTAAGAGCACAAAGCTAACGGCTTATTTGATTTAAAATAGTAATTGATTTCCAAAAATTCTAATAATTTCACACAATGCATAAATAATATACTAAAGCATTAAAACACCATTGCATGTTCAAAATAAAATCATACACCAACCTATACTACTATAGTGCTCACGGTAATAACAAGAAAATAGCAAGGATTTCCAAAAATTCTAATCAATTCATAGAACATATAATCAAGGTTTTAAAGCATTACTACACCATTACAAGCTTGAAATAAAAATTATACATTAATGTACATGCATATATTGTTCACGGTATTCATGAGAAATCAAGCTAGGGTTTTCCAAAATTTTTAAATAACATGCCATGGGTTCTAAACACATTATATGACAATAATCCAAGCTAAAAACATCTAAGAACATTCGGTCATCACCATTTTATTTTTATAGTTTTCGAAAGTTATTCCTAATACATACTATGGTTCGAAAATCATATATATACAAGCTAAATCCTTACAACATTTCATATACAACATCTCATGCTCATGCTTATATTTTTGAAAATAAAATCAACAAGAACATAAACATAACCATAGCTCATGCTCAAGAACACTTAAACATATATGTATACCTATACAAAACTTTCGAAACACACATACACATCAAAACAGTTTTCGATTTTTCTTGAATAAATGGAGAGGGAAATCGGTGCTAATGTCCATGTATTACCTTAGGAATGGTGTTGAATCACAAGGATAATGCTAGGTATCAACTTTGTGAAGAAAATGGAGAGGAGAATGGAAGAGAAAAATTTTAAAAATGAGAGAGGGTGCTCTCGGTTCTTAGGGCAGAATTTGGGAGAATGGAGAGGATAATGAGAGAGTGTAGAGTGTTCGAAATGGTTATTGAGTGTAGTAGAGTGTAATAGAGTGTAAGGTGAAGAGTTTCTCCCTAATGTCTCTCTCTCCCTCTCGATTTTCAGCCAACAAATGGGAGAAAAATCTGCAGCAATGATGAGGATTATAGTTATCATTTGCTAGGCTAAAAAGGGCTTCATGGGTCATGTGTTAAAAGGTGGCATGATGCTTGTTGGATAGGGGTAGCCGGCGCATTTAGGGGTTCCAAGGGTGGTTTTAATTTTTGTTGTACCATAATACAATGTATTAATCATAGTATAAGTCATAGATATATAATACATGCCATAAAAATAATTAAATCAACACATAACCTTAATTTCAAATTACCAAAATAAAATGAGAAAAATAGGATTAAAATATAAATTACACCTATAATTGATGCTTATGTAATTTTTGATCATATATATCATAATATATGATTTAGATATTAAATAATAGCATAGGATAAAATTATTACACATTTTATGCAATAAAAACTCTAATTTCGAAAATAGGGTTTCAAGTTTTATAAAAACTTGAACCCTCGATTTATATGGTTAAAACCTGATTTAATGCTTAATAATATCCATATATATCATATTATAAAGTTTAGATACCATAGGATAATTTAATGGTATCATTTCATGCCAAAACCATAGTCTAGAAAACTAGGTTTTCAATTCCATTAATTGAATTATCGAGTTTTATAACTCAATTATTGATTTTAATAATCATTAATACTGTAATTATATAAAATAATAATAGGAAATTAATTATTATAATTTCCTAGCATTAAACTCATTTTTCAAAACGCCTCAGACGCCGACGCTCAAAACGCCTCAAACGCTCAAAATCGACTCATCTCAAAATGGTCACAGTAAGTTCATACTTACTAAATAAATATATTCCTTTTAATAAAGGAATTAAGGTGGAAATTAATTCCAAGCTTCACCGCCGTAAAATTTCATGAAAAGTCGACGCTCGACACGCTGCTTGACGTTAAAATATATCGATTAATCATTTCGTAATATTTTAATCCTTAAATTCACAATCTTTAGTGAATTATAAAAGGAATTCGTTATAACGATATCGTATCGAATCATAATATTCGATGTCGTAAAAGATAATATACTGTAAAACCCTAATTACGGTTTAGAAAACCGTAATCGATATTCGTTTCTTTGGAATATTACATATTTTGAATGTAGTGTCATGTTATTTTGAATGAGTGTCATGTTATTAAGAATACAGCGCCCCAAACCCAGCCATGGATACCCAACGCCACTGACTCTCTACCCAATATCGGCGGCACCCAATACCATTGGCACCTTCCCATTTTGCCCTAAGCTTAAAAATGTGCTTCCACGTGTCAAATTTTGATGCGTCCATGTGTTCAAAATGTGTGGTCTAGATTGGGTACTACATACTATCTGGGGATCGGGTACTACGGGAACCCAACCATATACATATATATATATATATATAAAGAGAGAGAGAGAGAGAGATAGTGGATGAAATGATAACCATATTTTTTTTAAGAATTCTGCGAACTATGTATAAGAGGTATAAAGATGATGCACAGAACAGTATAAAGTTATGCACAACGAAAACATTCTAAAATTATTTTGTTGTGCAATAATTTTAGAACGTTTTCGTTGTGCACAACTTTATAGATTTTGTTCATCAACTTTATACGTTTGTGCATAATTCTAAAGTTCTCAAAAATATGAGTTCTCAATGGATCCAAACCAATATATATATTCATGTACATACACCTCTTAACGTGTGAATATGCGAACAATGCATATATATATATATATACACATACATATTTTATGTGAAATAAATGTATAATGCACTATTACACGGTAAAGTACACATATGTAAATATGCATTACTTTATATGTGTTGTATATGTATATGATACACTTATACATTGTTCGCATATTCATACATTAAGATGTGTATGTACGTGAACAAGTCTATATATATATGAAATGGTTACAATAAAACTTCTTATCGTGAGAACACCACACTGAACATATATAGTAATCAAGACTACGATAATTTACCTCATGAACTTAGAGTTTCATGAGATAAATTTACCACGAGTTTCTATGAGAGTAAATTTACCTCATAACCGAGAGTAAATTAACTATATATATATATATATATATATATATATATATATATATGTGTGTATCTATATATATATATAGTGGATTAAATGAGAACCATATTTTTTTACGAACTCATGAACTATGTATAAGATGTATAAAGATGATGCATGAATAGTATAAAGTTGTGCACAATGAAAACATTCTAAAATTATTGCACAAAACTTCCTAAAATTATTTGTTATGCAATAATTTTAGAATGTTTTCGTTGTGCACAACTTTATAGATTTTGTTCATCAACTTTATACGTTAGTGCATAATTCGAAAGTTCTCAAAAATATGAGTTCTCAATGGATCCAACTCCTATATATATTATATATATATATAAATAGGTTCATGTACATACATCTCTTGACGTGTGAATATGCGAACAATGTATATGTATATATGTATATTTTATGTGAAGTAAATGTAGAATGCACTATTACACGGTAAAGTGCACATATGTAAATATGCATTACTTTATATGTCTTGTCTATGTATATGATACACTTATCTTTGTTCGCATATTCACACATTAAGATGTGTATGTACGTGAACTAGTCTATATATATATATATAATGGTTACAATAAAACTTCTTATCATGAGAACACCGCACTGAACGTATATAGTAACTGCACTACGATAATTTACCTCATGAACTTAGAGTTTCATGAGGTAAATTTACGACATAATTTCTATGAGAGTAAATTTGCCTCATGAACTTAAGAGTTTCATCAATACAAAAAAATGTAAGAGCATTTGATGCAGAGTAACTTACCCTACAGCATTGCTGTAGACAATGCCTCCTTTTAGCAAACTTAATCTCTCAGGGTTATGCCCAATAGTTCTGCCATCCATAACCTGCCAATTTTCGAATTACAGAGTAAGTTCTCATAGTTGGTTTAATACTAATTGACTAAAGATGCTATGTGATAATGGTGCGTTAATTGATGTTCATTGTATCTGCTATATGAAAGTATTTAATAAAATGGAGGCCCAAGTGAAATAGTGGTTAACGCCTTTGAGTTGAAAATCACAGCATAATCAACGGCCAAAGATCATCCTTTAGAGCAGTATTGCCTATATATTAATTTTTTTGCATGTTTCTACAAGCAACAAGGAGGATGAAGTAAGAAGGCTAATGAAATCTATAGCATGCAAGACACATTGAAGACTTACCTTCTCTTCAGTCGCATATATGGACCGCACTTGCTCAATTGCTCTTGCCTTCAAAAGAACCACATCGACAGGTCAAGGTAGAAAAGAAGGATTTTTCCAGTGTTATGAACAGAGACTAGCTCTACATCAACTCAGATAGTGTACTTTAGCGAAAAGGCAAAAGAACATAGAGGCTGCAGAAGCTACTATCTATTCACTTTTCTTATCTTCTGGAATTACAGATACTGTTTTTCTACGTGGAATAACAAATTTATTGGTAAGAGGAGCAGATGAAGTAAAGTTAAATCAAGTGGACAAAGATGTCCTTCCATTTTTCATCTTGCAGAACCTATTTCTACAAGCATAAAGCTCCAGTCTCTAAACTAAATAAACTTTAAATTCTTCTGTCTTTAACATACATTTCATGATTTTCATCGTCCCATACACAATCAAGAGATTCCTCCTTATATTCAAATATTCTCCCGTTTCGTTCTAGCCAAATTAGTTAATGAAAAGTCATATGGATGCTAAGGAATCATGAAACCATTTTTACTCAGAAGTGAGCATCTCAGTTTTGACAAAATTGGCAAGATGATGAAGCAAGTGCATGAAAGATCAGTAGATGCTGATTTGGATGAAAAGAATGAGAACACATATGAAGGGATTGCCAGAGCCAATTTTCATTAAAGATGCAGTTGTTAGAAACTTTATACACATAATAGGGTACTCCAATTATCAATTTATACCCTGAAATTCATAAGTCTATATTAATAATCCGAGAAAATCATAACCAAAGGGGAAGCGTACCTGAATCCATATACAAATCTTGAATCTTGATTGCGGTTGTATGGGTCTTCCAAGCGAACAATATTTCTTTAGGGTTTCTATATAGAACGCTGCAGAAGGAATGCAGATTCTGGATTTTTCTATATTGTCGTTTGGGAATCATAACCCTACTTATATAATAAGTAATTAAAACTAGATTTGCAATTTGGTCCCTCAACAAAATACAAATCTCTTAATGGTATCTACATAATTAATTCCATGATTAATTAATATCATTTTAATCCATAATATTTTCTTAATAGATCACTTTGATTGGATTACTAAAAGACAGCTATGCATATTTAATTTAACATATGTAAGTCCAATTAAGATTTTTCCAACAATCTCCCACTTGGACTACATATGTTACCGAACAAACATGCATCACCTTATGAGCTCAAACTTTGCTATCACATATAAGGATATTCTGAAGCAATCTCGTCCATTGATCATATTGGTATAGGACTAAAGAGGCCATCATCACTTTAAGCGTAACTAGACCCATCAAGAATCACGAATACTAATATAATCAAACGACATAGATCAATCATAGATGTGTAGCATCGATATTATATGCAATGTGATCTAACATATCTATTTCCAATTGATCCACCTTATTCCTCAGTGAGATCAATAATAATAAATAAAATGACAATTGCAATAATCAATTACTTTATTTCTGTATAGAAAATACCAAAATACACAAAATGATTCCAAAATAAACTATAAAGCATTAATATATTACAGACTCCCACTAAACCAAAGTATCATGAAGCAATAACACACCCATATGAGTAGTGTGCCCATGAAAGACCTTGGGTGTCAATCCCTTTGTTAGTGGATCCGCAATCATCGAGTCTGTCCCTATATGCTCTATAGCAATCTGACCACTTTGTACTCTTTCCTTCACAATCAGGTACTTAATGTCAATGTGCTTTGACTTAGTAGAACTCTTGTTGTTGTTGGAATATAGTCTTCGAGTTATTGTCACAATATAACTTTATTGGTCTTTCAATATTTCCAACAATGCGAACCCAAGGACAAGATTTCGCAACCATATTCCTCGATCGGATGCCTCATAACATGCCACGAATTCACGCCATGGTAGAAGGTGCTACAAGTGTCTCGCTAGCACTTCTCCATGAAATGGCCCCCACCAATAGCAAAACATAACACGGTAGATCTTCTACTATCTTGCATCCGTAAAAATCGTAATCGTAATACCCAATGATCTCACCGATCGATTTTCGTATATAAGCATGAAGTCTTCGTTCTCGCAGAATACTTCAAACCCGTTTGGTCGCTTTCCAATGATCCATACCAGGTTACTTAAATATCCGCCCAACATACCAACAACAAATGCTATATCCGCCTCAGTGCACTCGAGCATACATTAGACTCCCAACAACTGAAGCATATGGGATCTTTTCCATTTCCTTAATTTCGAGATGATTTTTAGGACACTGATTGAGACTAAACTTGTCTCCTTTAGCTATAGGGTTATCAATTGGTTTGCAATTATGCATGCCAAATCTTTGTAGCACTTTTTCAATATACCCCTTTTGTGACAATCCAAGAATACCTCGAGAACGTTCTAGGTGTATTTGGATTCCTAATACAAAAGAAGCTTCCCCAAGATCTTTCATCTTAAAATTCTTGATAGAAATTCCTTGGTTTCGTAATGTGATCCTTTGTCATTTGTGGCAAGCAAAATGTCATCCACATACAAAACCAGAAAAATACACTTACTCCCACAGAACTTTTGGTACACACAATCATCAGCAATATTAGCCTCAAATCCGAACGAGACTACTACCTGATGAAATTTGTGGTACCATTGACGAGAAGCTTGCTTGAGTCCATAGATGGATTTCTTTAATTTGCAAACCATAGTCTTTGGGTCTCCAACCACAAAGTTTTCTGGTTGCTCCATATAAATTGTCTCTTCAATGTCACCATTGAGAAACGTTGTTTTCACATCCATCTGATGTAACTCAAGATCAAAATGTGCAACCAATGCCATAATTGTTCTCAAAGAGTCTTTCGAGGAAACCGGAGAGAAAGTCTCTTTGAAATCAATGCATTCCTTTGAGTATAGCCTTTTGCTACAAGATTTAGCCATATATCGCTCTACATTACCCATCAATCCTCTTGGTTTTAAAATCCATTTGCAACCAATAGTTTTCACACTTGAGGTAATGGAACGATATCCCATACATCATTTTCTAACATTGACTCGTTCTTGATAAACGATATTTCACGCGTTTATTCATGATATTTAAAGATGTTTTTAGATCAATAAAGTGCGTTTATGTCTTGGATCTTAATGATTTTATCTATTTTAGAAGATAATGCTCTTGGGTGTTATTTTGGTGTTTTGTAGGTCTTTGTGTTGAAAATCGAAGCAAGGAACGAAGCACGAGCCAAATCGCATTCTCGTCCAGCTTAGCGACCATCCTAGCGGTCGCCAGGCTGGTCGCGAGGTTCATCATAGCGAGCGCCCGAGCAATGATCCGTGACCTCGCACGCGAGCAAGCCCCGCCACGAGAACTCATCGCACAATTTTGCGCGACCATGGCTAGCGACCGCCAGCGGTGCCGCGAGGAAACCAAGCAGCGCCGGTGGCGCATCATGAGTGAAGAGAGGCGCGCTGCTTTAGCGATCGAGCTAGCGATCATGAGGACCGTCATGGCGAGAGGCGCAGACGCAAAATTGTGGTTTTCACCCTTATCTATAACAGGGCAAGAGCCCTTGCGCCTGTATCACCGATAAACGCGATTTTACACGCTTATAGTTGATATTTGAAGATGAGTTTAGCTCGCTTAATGTGCGCCACGTATCGATTCTTAATGTTTTATCTATTTCTAGAAGATAACGCTCTCGGGTGTTCTTTTGGTGTTGTGTAGGTCCATATGTTGAAAATCGCAAGGAACGACGCACGGGCCAATATACACTCGGCTGCTTTAGCGACCAACCCAGCGGTCGCTAGTCGGGCCGCCAGCAACCCACGCGAGAACCCGGCTACGCCGCGACCACGACCTCGTGCCCGCGAAGCGGCCCAGCCCGAGAAAGTCATCGGACGATTTCTCGCGACCGGTTCGAATTCCTAGCGACCCCAGCCATGGTCATGAGCCAACCAAGCGGGCGCAAGAGGCGACAATGAGCGAGAGGGCAGCATGAGACTTACCTCATGATCGCACCTAGCGATCATGAGGTGGTCGCGAGACAGCGCGCGAAGGAGAACTAGGTTTGGGGTGTGCTATATATATGGCAACACCCCTCGCCCTCAACTTGGCATATACGATTCCGCAGCCTCTTTCTCTCGCTTTTCATAAGTTTTCCAGATTTTTAGCTTTAGGTTCCATCTAGTTTCATTCTAGAGTTGTTTTACGCTTTGTTCTTCATTTGTTTTACGCTTAGTTCACGCCCTAACGCTTCGTCCGGACCATCTTTGCAATTTTCCGTTTTTCCGAGGTTGGGATTCAAGCCCAACGATTGTTCATCCAACGCTCATCACGGGTTTTATATATTTAATTTCCGCTTTATGGTTAAATCGTATTTCATTCCGCTTATTATGTCCGGCTAGTTTTTCGCTCTAATCCTGGGTTTGCATGATTCGATCCTATATGTTGTGATTCCCGTTATTGCTATTTACCGTCCGTGCATCGATTCATGATTCGATTGTGCTTATTTATATGTGTTGATTTCCGATCAATCTTGATGCATATTTAGTTGTCGGTTAATTACGTAATTGTGTTAATTGTCAATCGATATCGAATGCATGATACGAACGAGCCTCGAGTCGTGAGTGAGATAGGATATTCGTGGGAAGCATATTCTTTGTGATCCGTTTGGAGTTGCTTGTTTTCACCTAGAGACGAATGAAGAATAGGGAAAACTAGTAATCTACACCGCTTTTGTCGTAATGTAAATTGTCGGCTATATATGTGATCTTCCATCTTGTCCGGATTAAAATTGGTTAATAGGAACAGGATAAACATACGCTGTGGATAGGATTAATGCATCCCTGTGGTTAGTCGCCTTTCTCTGCTTTTAAACATCCGAGTGTTTATTGCTTTAATTTACTTTCTGCTTTGTTACCTTTGCTTTGATTGATTTCAAGCCCTAAAATCTTACCAAACCATATTTGTTTCTTGGATAATGATGAATCATCGCTGAGTTAGCTTCGTGTTTTCGCGGTACAATCCCCGTGGATACGATACTTGCCACCCTATGCGACACCTTTTCGTGTTAGAAAATTGCGATCAACAGCCCACACGCCCCCAGACCTCTTTTATTCAGTTTTTCCTCAGTTTTTACAAGCTTTTAGTCTTTAGTCTTCATTTAGTTTAATTCTAGTATTGATTTTCCGTTGTTCTAGTTTAGTTCTTCGCATTATTTACGCTTTGGAACGTTTTCGTCCAAGAATTCCATCTTTTTCCGTTTTCCGCCGACGGGATTTGACCCAACGATTGTTCTTCGACGCCTTCCCACGGGTTTTGTATATTTAATTTCCGTTTTTATGGTTAAATCGTATTTTATTCCGCTTATTATGTCCGCTAGTTTTCCGCTCTAATCCTAGGGTTTGCATGATTCGATCCTATATGTTGTGATTCCTGCTATTGCTATTTACCTTCCGCATTGATTCATGATTCATGGTGCTTATTTATATGTGTTGATTTCGATCAATCTTGATGCATATCTAGTTGCCGCTAACGACGAATCGTATTAATTGTCAATCGATCTTGAATGCATGATACTAATAAGCCTCGAGTCGAATCGAGATAGGACATTCGAGGAAGCATATTCTTAGTGATCCATTTGAGTTGCTTATTTTCCTCTGAGACGAATCGTGATAGGGAAAATTAGTAATCAATCGCCGCAATTGTCGAATCAAGTTGTTGGTTATATATGTGATCTTCCGCCTTGTCTGGATTAAAACGGTTAATAATAAGGTGATAAACATCGTTGTGGATAGGATTGGTGCATCCCTAGGTTAGTCTTTCTTCATAGTTATCTTTTGAGATTTTATTGCTTTATTTTATTTCTCGCATGTTTATCTTTGCTTTGGATTAAATTCAAGCCCCAAAACCTCTCATCCTTTATCCGTGCTTCAATAATATCAATTATCGCTGAGCTAGCTTCTATGTTTTCGTGATACAATCCGTGGATACGATATTGCTACTCCTATACTTACACCTTTTCGTGTTAGAAAAGTGAGCGATCAAATTTTAGCGCCGCTGTTTGATTGTTAAGATTGCATAGGAATAATTTGACGATTCGATTTATTAATTCAAGTTATATATATTATTATTTATTTTGTCGCTAAATTCTCTCTTTCTCGTGTAGTTTATGCGACAAGATCTCGTGGACCTCACAAGTATTATTAGATCCCGAGATCGAAAACTCTCAAAGGAGAAAAGGACGAGAGAGAGACGGGCTGCAATGGCGCCAATCCGCAGTAATCGGGGCATTTCTCCCGAGCAAGTCAAGCACGCATGCTAGCCGACTTTGCGAGATGCGCGCCGATGGCTTAATATGGAATCATTGTCCCCGCCTCCGAGGAAAGACCTCTCAATCACATGCACCGACATCCCACCGAACAGCCCAAGGAGGCGGTTGGGGCCCGCACGTAGATGCAAACAATTTTGAGCTAAACCGCCCCGATCAAGATGGTCCAAGGAGAGCGCTTTGGGGAGGAGTCACGAAGACCCGAATGCGCATCTCGAGACTTTTTCTCGATATTTGTGACACCATCAAATGTAATGGGACGCCACAAGACACGATCCGGATGTGCATGTTCGGTTTCGTCACAAGCACAAAGCGAAAGATTGGTTCAAGAGTTTGGACCGAATCGGCATCGACACTTGGGGAAACTTTATGAAGTTTCTTTCGAAATACTTTCCGCCGCGAAAGCACAGAAGATCATCGCCAAATCTCTCATTTTGCTAAAACCACGACGAATCGCTATTCGAGGCATGTGAGAGATTCAGAGGTCTATTGAGACGATGTCCACAACATGGGTTCTCCAAGGAGCAACAGATCACACAGCTTCTACAAAGGACCGACATAGCGGGCGAGGAGCATGGTAGACGCGTCGGTGGGGGCATGTTATCGAACCGACCAGAGACTAGGCGAGCCGTATTTTAGAAGAGATGGTTGCCAACAGCTATCAATGGCCAACGGAGAGAACACCGTGTTCAAAGCAATGCTATTGAGAGTGATTCAAAATATGACGATCTCATGAAGAAGTTCACTCTTTCAAAGAGTCAGATTGAGACAGAGAACGCCACCACATCAATCAGAGGAATCATCTGAATTTCCAACAACCTCCAAAGCAGCTTCAATGTGCGTAATGGTGTGATTCAAGAGCCAAGAAGCCAAATCTAGAAGAGTTGATGCGCAGCTTGGTTGTGAGCAACCAACAAATGACGACGAATCGAATTCGATGGCCGCACGCCAGTAATTCGCTCATCAATATTATCGCCGAGGATAACACGCTAGAATCCATCAGCAAATGCATGGCAAACACATGAAGATAATGGAGAACCAAATCGACAGATAGCGGCTCGCCAGAATGCACACCAAGACGGGCCACTTTCCGAGCAATACGGAGGTGAACCCAAAATCGAGTTTCGCCATCCGCATTTGAGAGTGGACGAGCCACCCGAGCCCCGCCAAGGAAGAACAACATGAAAGCACACTAGAGCGTAAACTCGCGATCGAGCTCGGACCGCGAGCCCGACCGCGAGGAGCCCGTAAAGTTTTCCTCGGCAGCTCGCGACCGAGCACGCGCCCAAGCACCCACCACGAGCCATCGAGTGTGCGCAAGAAGATTTGTTCGCGAAGCGACCCAAATTCGATGCCACCGCATGAGCAATCGCAGCAGAGCAGTGCCGAGAAATCAACACAGTCACTCGCGCAAGCTTGCACGCCAAGAAGGAGTCCAGCCACAGATACCTCGCGACCTTCCCAATGGTCGCGAGGTCGACCGCAGGCGCCTGTAGCAAATCATCGCACATACACTCCTCCGGTCCCGCTTCCGAGTCGACTTGTCAAGTCAAAATATGACGAGGAGTTTGCTCGCTTCAAAGAGATTTTTCAAAAGTTGAGATAATTTGCCTCTCTTTGAGCCTGCGAAACATGCCGGATACATGAAATTTTAAAGACGCTTGCAAGCAAGAAGAAACTGGGAAATTTGAGAAAATTACCCTATCCGAAGAATGCAAAGGTTGCCTTGCAAAGGAAGCTCCTCCGCGTAGGATCCCGCAATTTTACGTTAGAGTGCGAGATCGCCGAGCGCACTTTTCCAAATGTTTTGTGCGACTTGAATGCGAGCATCAATCGATGCCGTTGAACGATTCAACCGGCTATACCTAGGAAAGATGAAGCCGATTTAACATTTCATCGATGATGGCTGACCGTCACCACATATCCAAAAGGTATCATCAAGACGTGTTGGTAAGAATTGGATTTTGTTTTTCCCGCCGACTTTGTTATTTATTCTAATTCAAACAACAACCACTAATCTTAGGTAGACCTTTTCTAGCAACTCGTCGTGCGTTGATTGATGTGCGGGAAGGCAATCTCACATTTCGTGTTAACGATGAGGAGCTCAAGATTTCCATATATGACGCCATCAAGCAACACGACGGTGGAAAGCGGAAGAGTGCTACTCGATCACGATCGCCGCCATCGCACACATCGAGCGCTTAGAGGGTACTCACCAATCGAGGATGTCATGAGAAGGAAGAAGTGGACTCGCATGGAACTCCGAGTGTATCATTCAAGTTTGGGGCTACTTCCATAGTCGATGGTGGTCATCCGTGAATGCTAAGTTTAGGAGGATCCACGAGTTGAGAAGGATTTCTTGCCACCAAAACGCCGATTGACAAGGTTAGTGATGGTCAGCTAAAGACGTTGAATTAGCACTTGTTGGGAGGTAACCCAACGGTTTCTTGTTTTGTTTTTATGTTTTGTTTTGTTTTTCGTTTGTGTTGCTTTTGTCGGGTCTTTTGTCTGTCTTTTCGTGTCGTGTCTGTCGATCAACGAGTTAAGTGAAGTGTTTTAATCCATGTGGCCAATGACGATAGAAATTTTACGTGTTGTTTAATGATAGTGCACATGATATGTTAGAAATGACGCATGAATGACGTGAGATGGCTTGGCTTGTTGTTTTTCACCATTTGTTTATCCTGTGAGACTTGAGCTTCACCGTATAAACATCTTGATACGCTTCATAATTGTGTGATATCGCATGTGATTATCTTCTAGAACTTGCCGTGTTTCGTGTCGAGACCGCAATATGTGTTTCAATTTGGAAATGATAAAGGCCATCTTTGTTAACCACATATTCACCCAAACACTAACCCGATGATATATACCATTTGTCGCCTTCTTTGAGCCTTTATTAGACTTTATTCTTTCGATTAACCGGATGATAGGAGGTGAGGATGGATATGGGAATCAAATGGGAGAAACATTTGTTTTGATATGCTAAGTGGTGATACAAGATAAAGGATGGTACCCGTGTGAAAGGAATAGACCCTATAAGCTCTATTACAAAACCAAGGGAAGTAAAAGTGAAAAGAAAAATTTTGTGTATAGTATGAGCATAAAGGAAGTCAATTGTCATAGTATATGGTACCTTGAGTTGCATAAATGTGAAATAGCATGTTGAAAGGAAAGGAAATGGACAAAGTCCATATGAGTTGATTGTTTAGACGGAAGTGCTTGAGTTTACTTGAGTCACTTAGCCATATATTATCCTACCTTAACCAATGTGCCTACATTATAACCTATCAAAAGACCTCTTTGATCCTTATTTGAACACATTTGACGCGGTGGAGATGTTAGAGAAATGGCAAGTTTATGGTAAGAGGTTGCATTGCATTGATCTATGAGTGTATACACGTCCTTAATTTCTTTATGAGTTTGAGTGTATCCTCTATATTCTACACACATGCCTTTGTGAGGGTTGAAATAAATGAGTTTTTGCTCTCAATCGTTGTTTGTGTTGAAGTGACTAATGTCGTCATGTGTGCTAGTATTTTTGAGAGTTGAAGTATATTTCCGAGGCTTGATTGTGTTTATCACATTTGCTATGCTCGTTGATCTTTTGTTGTGTCCTTCGTTGTGTCTTTCTTTTTTCTATTTTTGTTTGAGGACAAACAATGATTTAAGTTTGGGGTTTGATAAACGATATTTCACGCGCTTATTCATGATATTTAAAGATGTTTTAGATCAATAAAGTGCGTTTATGTCTTGGATCTTAATGATTTTATCTATTTTAGAAGATCTGCTCTTGGGTGTTATTTTGGTGTTTTGTAGGTCTTTGTGTTGAAAATCGAAGCAAGGAACCAAGCACTAGCCAAATCGCATTCATCCGGCTCTAGCGACCATCCTAGCGATCGCTAGGCTGGTCGCGAGGTTCATCATAGCGCCTGCAAGCGGCGATCGCGACTGTGCACGCGAGCAAGCCCCACCACGAGAACTCATCGCACAATTTTGCGCGACCATGGCTAGCGACCGCTAGCCAGTGCCGCGAGGAAACCAAGCAGCCCAAGCATCATGAGTGAAGAGAGCGCGCGCTGCTTAGCGATCGAGCTAGCGACCATGAGGACCGGCCATGGCGAGAGGGGCAGACGCGCAAATTAGGGTTTTCACCCTTATCTATAACAGGCAAGAGCCCTTGCGCCTCGCAACAGCCCACACGCCCCAGCACCTCTTTTATTCAGTTTTTCCTCGCTTTTACAAGCTTTTAGTCTTTAGTCTTCATTTAGTTTAATTCTAGTATTGATTTTCCGTTGTTCTAGTTTAGTTCTTCGCATTGTTTACGCTTTGGAACGTTTTCGTCCAAAGAATTCCATCTTTTCCGCTTTTCGTTGTGTTGGGATTTGACCCAACGATTGTTCTTTAGACGCCTTCCTACGGGTTTTATATATTTAATTTCCGTTTTTATGGTTAAATCGTATTTTATTCCGCTTATTATGTTCGCTAGTTTTCCGCTCTAATCTTAGGGTTTGCATGATTCGATCCTATATGTTGTGATTCCTGCTATTGCTATTTACCTTCCGTGCATTGATTCATGATTCATGGTGCTTATTTATATGTGTTGATTTCGATCAATCTTGATGCATATCTAGTTGCCGCTAATGACGAATCAGATTAATTATCAATCGATCTTGAATGCATGATACGAATAAGCCTCGAGTCGAATCGAGATAGGACATTCAGTAGGAAGCATATTCTTAGTGATCCATTTGAGTTGCTTATTTTCCTCTAGAGACGAATCGTGATAGGAAAATTAGTAATCAACGCCGCAATTGTCGAATCAAGTTGTTGGTTATATATGTGATCTTCCGCCTTGTCTGGATTAAAACGGTTAATAATAAGCGTAATAAACATCGTTGTGGATAGGATTGGTGCATCCCTAGGGTTAGTCTTTCTTCATAGTTATCTTTTGAGATTTTATTGCTTTATTTTATTTCGCATGTTTATCTTTGCTTTGATTAAATTCAAGCCCCAAAACCTCTCATCCTTTATCCGTGTTTGAATAATATCAATTATCGCTGAGTTAGCTTCTATGTTTTCGTGATACAACCTCGTGGATACTATACTTGCCACCCTATACTTACACCTTTCGTGTTAGAAAAGTGAGCGATCGCCTCCTCAATCAAAGCATCATTCCACATTTCGTAGTTTGAGATTGCATGGCTTGTCGATAATTGATAGGATCATTTATCATCAATCCATTATTTTCCTCACATTCCTCGAAGATAAACTTCGTAATCATTCTAATGGCATTTCTCATCTCTAGTGGATCTTCTTAATTGCATCGCTCTTGAGGTTGTTGAGTTTGATCTTGTTGAATGACTGATCAACCGTAGTTTGATCTTGTTGAATAACTTGATCAACCGGAGTTTGATCTTCTCGATAACTTGATCATTCGTGAGCGAGGATATTTTCAACATCATCCTGTTAGAATTAAATCGCTTCTCGAGTAACCATGTGAATAAAAGCCCGCACGTTACTAGAAGCGATAGTAGGAGTCAAATTGAGTCCTCCTCAAAGGTAATGTCTCTAACTTTATTTCTCCCCAAAAGCTCAACATCCTCAAAAATACCGCAATTCCTGCCTCAAAAATGATTTTTCTAGTGGGATCGTAAAACTTGAAACCTTTTGATCTCTTTAGGTAACCAATAAAATAGTTGCTAATTGTTTTGGAGTCCAGTTTCTTTTCATTTGTCTTTAAGGCCTAGCCTCAGTTGGACATCCGCATACATGCAAATAATTTAGACTAGGCTTTTGCCCATTCCAAAGTTCATAAGGTGTTTTAGCAGTTGCTTTAGTTGGTACCCTGTTGAGAATATAAGTTGCAGTCTCTAGTGCTTCTCCCCAGAGTGATTCTTGTAGAGATGAATGACTAATCATACTTCTCACCATATCCTTTAGAGTTATGTTCGCCTTTCAAGAACACCATTCATGCTAGGTGTTCCTGGCATGGTGTATCGTGGGAAAATTCCACATTTCTCTAGGAAGATAGCAAAGGCCCGGGCGTTGTTCTCCGAACCATCATATCTCGCCATAGTACTCACCTCCACGGTCGGATCTGAAAATTTTAATTCTTTGTCGAGTTGATTCTCAACTTCACTTTAAAAATTTTAAACATGCCCAAAGGCCTCGATTTTCATGAATTAGATATAGTACCCAAATCGTGAGTAATCGCTCATAAAAGATATAAAATATCGCTGACCATTCCAAGAAGCCTTAGGAAATGGCCCACAAATATCCGTACGTATCAATTGTAAGACGTCTGTAGCTCTGTTGGCACACAATCTTTTTATTTTGGTATGTTTTCCTTTTACACTCGACACAAACATCAAGGTCTGAAAAATCAAGTGCATCCAATATACCATCTGACACAAGTCTCTCAATTCTGGTTTTTGAGATATGACCTAAACGCTTATGCCATAATTTTGCTGAATTTTGTTTACTTATTTTTCGCTTAGTACCTCTTGATTCAACATGCAAGGATTCATTATATGAAGGTACAATATCAAGCATATATAGATTGTCATAGACATTTAATGAACCACCACCAACTATATTGGAATTTAATGAAAGACAAAACTCAGAATTTTCAAATGAACAAGAATAAACATATTTGTACAATAAGGAAATAGAAACCAAATTCCGTCTAAATGACGGTACAATAAAAGTGTCTTTCAAATCCAAAAAATATCCGGTTCTTAACAACAATCTAAAATGCCCAATTGCATCCACTTCCATCGATTTGTCATTCCCCACATAGATATATCTTTCACCATCAGTTGGCTTTCGGTAGCTCAGGCAACCCTGCATTGAAACACTTTTGTGAGTAGTTGCACCAAAATCTAACCACCAAGTGTTTCTAGTTACTGAAGCTAAATTGACTTCAGAACAGACCAGAGTAAGAAATGTACCTTTCTTTACGCGCCAAACACGATATTTGGTACAATCTTTCTTCATGTGTCCAGGTTTGCCACAAAAGAAACAACCTTTAGAATTTGAATTTTCAGCATTTTGTTTCTTTTGTGGTGGACCATCAACTTTAGCAGCTTTCCCAACATGAAATTTTCTTTTGCCCTTGTCTTTAGAATTACTAGCCAGTTGAGCAATTTCAGCTCTGTCATGCTTCAGCCTTTCTTCTTCTTGCACACAATATGAAATGAGCTCATTAAGAGTCCACTTCTCCTTTAGCGCTTATAATCGACCTTAAATCGACCGAATTGTGCAGGAAGAGATATCAAAACTAAATGCACGAGTAAGTCATCAGACATCTCGAGCTTTAGTGCCTTCAGCTTTGAAGCAATGTGAGACATCTATAAGACGTACCTTATGTTTCCTCGCCTTTATACTTTAGTGAGATCAAGTTAGCTAAAAGCGCATTTTCTCGCTTTATCATTTTTTACAAAATACTTTTCAATCTCTGCAAGGTACTCACTGCTGTAGTAATGTAATACCCCGGATTTCCATAGCATTAAAATTATGCACTAATTACGTGATTAATTACGTAATTGACTAGGGACAATGCATCATCAGATAAGATAACGTAAAGTTCTAACTCAAAGGTTTATTTTAGAATTCTAAAGTTGGTTTGATTTAACAATAAATTTTAATTTATTGTTTTCTTTCAACGTTTATTTTAGAAAGAGGGATTTATTAAAAATTCCAACTTACTAACAATTTCTATATTTCTATTTGATTTATTAATTTCAAAGGATATATTATATTTTTATATATATATTTTTTTCAGATAAATATATCCGGATGAGGACATAATGTCCATAATAAATTGGACCTAGCATCAATATGTAGTAATAAGCCCAATTTGCAACCAAAGCTTATGTTATAAGCTAAGAATTCTCTAGAATATGAAGAAAGTCAATGACTTCTCAAGAAAGAGTGAAATAGTGAGAAGAGGATTTATATATATATATATACATATATATATATATATATGCTACTTAACTTCCAAGACACACCAATTCATCATCTCCTTCCTTCTCTCTCTATTTTCGAAAAAACATACACTCACACACTTTGATTTTTCTTCCATCAAGCTCAAGATTCAAGCTTCCATTGCATCTCAAATTAGTAGATCAACATCTCAAAGAGGTAAATTACTAATTTTAGCTAGGTTTTAAGTGAAAATTTAAAATAAAACCTCCCCAACACCCCCAAAATTTCGGCCATTATTGACCTTTTTCCTACAAGTTTTGTTCTTCAATTTGTAGCTCATTTATGCATAGATCTACCATTTAGGAGTGATTTTGTGTTGAAAAAATAAAGAAAAAACCCCCCTATGAACCCTATAATTGTTGCCCCTTTTGGGCTCAAATTGAGGAAAACTTTGATCTTTGATGTTATTGATCAATTGATGTTAAATCAAGTTTAAACAAGTGTTTTATGCTTGGATTATGGTTTAATTTGATTAACTTCAAAAACCCCTAATTTTGCTTAAGAACCCTAGTTCTTATATTGATTAATTGTTGTTGATTGTTTAAATTGAGCTTATATCTATGTAATTGGATGTGTTTAAACATGTTTAGAGTTGATTATTGAAACAAAAATCGAACCCCTCATTTTTCCTATTATGGCCGAAAATTAGGGCTTCAATTTCAAGGTGATTTTGTTCTTGTTTGTTTAAATTAAGCTAGTAGTTATGTAATTAAGTGTATTAGATCTTATTTTGTGAAAGAATTTGGAATCAATTACAACTCCTTTGAAAACCCCTAATTTGATATGATTATGGAGTCTCAAGAAGTTATTGTTTTTTTATTTTATTTGATTAGCTTGATATCATAATTGTGATCTAGTATATGAAATTAGTTTATTTTGATTTATTGAGATTTTTCTATACTACTAGTATGTAAAAGTTGGATTTTGTTAGTTTATATATTTACAAAGGACATTATGATTATGGTTTGATATTTGGGATTTGATTTCAAAATATGGATTTTCATGATGTTTTTGCTTGATCAAGACTAACTTGATCAAAAATTCTAATTGAAAAGATTAATAAGCTAAATTATCTTCTATCTTTAAAGGTATTTCTTATATATATATATATATATATAAAAGAAAGTGAAAGACTAAAGTTTCTACTAATTTACTTTTTATAATAATATGATATGAATAATTGAGTTATGGATGCATTGATCTAGCATAGCATAGCCCGACCTTAGTATACCGAGAGACTTTAGTAGAGGCTCAAGAGTTAGAAACTCTTAATTTTCTCTTTCCCGTGTTAATTCTTCTTATTTAATTTAAGGAGCTAGTGGGAACGAGATAGAGATCAAGAAAGGAAAAATCGAGAGTCTCGAATAGGCAAGATATCCAGGTGGGCTTTCTAAACTAAAATGTGTGTGCACTAGTTTATGATGATGAGTATATGTTTCTTTTGCAAAAGTTAATTGACTTGCCTGTTTTTGAACACATTGCATATTGCCTATCTACGAGAGAATGATGATATCGGCCCTATGCTAGATGAGCTGCTAGTAAGGGTATGTGTACAGTGGCCTTTGGCTAAGGTGTTGAGGCGAGGCCTCTTTCAACACGCATGCGTAGATATGATGTTTATTGATGATTGTCCACGCATATATTATAACTAGAATTGCTAGCACGTGCATTAATCATGAAGTAAGTGATTTCATAAAGTTAGGTTCATAGGATTTTCTTAAAACCCCTGTGAATCTATTAAGTGGCAAGTCGGTTATATAGCTCTAAGAGCATGTTTTTAGTTGCTTTTGGCAAGTGCCCACTGAGTGCATCAAGTATTCACGCCCTGCATGTATTTCTAAATGTACATGTTGTGTAGGAGCTGATGACGGGAATTGAATGCTGAGCGAAGACTTGTCTCGTCATGTAATATGTTTTGCCCCGGGTTTATGTCTTCATACATAAACTCAACCACTCTTTTGCTGCCAACCCTTTTTATAGATTGTAATATGTTATGTGTTCGAGTCCTAATGGGTTAGACATTTGATAAACAAGTATAAACTCAAGTAGAAGATTGTTGCATCAACTTCCTAAACAAAGGATTAATTAATATTCGACTTTTGATTATTTAGTTAATCACAAGTTCAATGACTTGTCTTTCTTTAGAATGATAATTGTTTATCCCTATGAACCTCTGAAACTAGTTAGTTATGTTATTTCTTTCCTCTAGTCGCAACCCGGTTAGTTAGTTAATTTATAATTAATTAGCCGGGCTGTGACAAGTAATTTCTCGTGTCGTGCCTCGAAGGCTTCGAATGCCGCAATGATCATTAGACTAACGCGATTTGAGCGATCCCACTTCTCAAAGTTTCGTTTTTCCTCAGTAGAACTTGCATCCGCCGAGAAGCGGGTTTTTCAACTCTTAGCTGTAGTCTAGATCCATGCACCCAAATGATCGTAACATTTTCTTCCAGGTCCTTGAAGTTTGACCCATTAAGCATGAGAATGTTGTTGGTATTAGCGAGATATAAAGTAGCGGACATCATAGTGAACAAAGAACAAAATCAAAATCAACTTTATGATCACATAATTAAACCACAATTAATCATAAAATTCAAATAAGAAGATAACATCTCGAGAAACCCGGCATAACATTAATATTAAGTCTGTGGACAGTAATATTAACTTATGAATAGGTCCCTTTGTGTAGTGATCAAATACTGACAATAAGTCCTGTCAAACAATTGTCATCATGTGGAATGACAAATTATTCACATGGATTACCATAAAATTGTCACGTATTTACCACCACAAGTGTTTATGAAATTCAACCAAGCATTAACCTTCCCGTCTCACGGCTAATACCCGCAGAATATACACTCATTATTAACTATCTTAATATTCTTAATAAATAAATTTTTACAAGAGAGGTCACTGTGGCGACATCTTATTTCAATTTATTTATCTCAATATTAATAAATCAAATAGGAACATGAGATGTATCAAACAAATTTAAAAATTAAATGATCAATTTTTAAACTGGAATGTGGGGAAACAAAACTGAATAACCGAAAATTTTCGGGTTCAATGTAATTCAGATAATTATCCAAAGTCTTTATTCAATATAAACACCAACACAGCATCACAGATACATATATAAACAATTCTGACATTATAGATGAAAAACAACAAACAATCATCAATATAAATGAATAAGAGAATTCATCTTGATTAACGTAAGAGATAACTAAGAATTCAAATTCATCCATATCAAGAAACCAAGATCCGCACTATTAAACTTTTCCACAAATTCTCAACTACTTCAATATAACTCGAATCCAAATCACATCAATTCATCTTGATAAACGTGTGGAAATAAAATCGATTTCATAAAACACAACTTATGATAATAATAGCGTACCATAATTATGGGTTTCAAATCAAACATTGTGAAGCCATAATTGAAACCATTGAACTTCTCCACAATTGAACCAAAGCATTACCATATTCAGATTATGGTCTAATATTAATTTTGGACCAAGTCATCTTATGAATGTACAAACAGAATCGGTTGGATAATAATTTAATACGTGAGTGTTCTTTTGCAATTCAAATCGCCGATACTTAATCCAAAAAATAAACAATCAATAATTCTCAGAGAATCATGTATAGAGTGGCTCTGATACCACTTGTTATAAATTTTATACACATAATAGGGTATTCCAATTATCAATTTATACCCTAGAATTCATAACTCTATATTGATAATCCGAGAAAATTATAACCAAAGCGGAAGCGTACCTGAATCCATATAGAAATCTTAAATCTTGATTGCGGTTGTATGGGTCTTCCAAACGAACAGTATTTCTTTAGGGTTTCTGTATAAAACTCTGCAGAAGGAATGCAGATTTTGAATTTTTCTCTACTGTCGTTTGGGGACCATAACCATACTTATATAATAAGTAATTAAAACTAGATTTGCAATTTGGTCCCTCAACAAAATACAAATCTCTTAATGGCATCTACACAATTAATTCCATGATTAATTAATATCATTTTAAATTTTAATCCATAATATTTTCTTAATAGACCACTTTAATTGGATTACTAAAAGACAGCTATGCATATTTAATTTAACATATGTAAGTCCAATTAAGATTTTTCCAACAGTTCTACTGAATGGGATTCTCAGAATAATTTTATGTCACACCGCATTCTCCATAGTGCTCCATATTATGGATTGTCAACACAATTAAGTGGTTTCTACAAGAGATAAGATGGCGTGATCTCGCCATAATTTTTTTTCACCTTATAGAAACAACTAATATAAAATGTCCTCCACCGAAGGAAAGATACCGATACATATCCCAAGAGAGCAATGGTAAACCAAAGAATCGCCATTCATCGAAATACGAGTGTTTGCCAAGAAAATACTTGAGTAATCGTTAATGCGCATAAGCTTGGACAAGGAGCAACCCGCTTTGTTAAAGGTAAGCAAAACAAGGGAAAAGAGAAGAGAAAAGAAGAATATAATTTGGAAATTTCAAACTAGATTGATACTACATGCACGCATGCATATATACAAAGAGAAAAACTAACTAACCAACTTAAAACAGAAACTAACAAACTTAAACAGAAAAACTAACTTCTAACTACTTATTTAACCAACTTCACAACCGACTTCTAATACACACCAAAACAGAAGACTTCACCAGGGAAAACTAAGCCTAAGTTTTAGCTTGTCACGAAGTAAACAAAACCAAGCTCGTGAAGTGGTTTTGTAAATAAATCAACAATTTGATTCACCGAACATGACCAACATCCACCATCTTAGCCTGAACCTTTTCTCGAACAAAATGAATATCCACCTCAATATGTTTTGTGCGAGCATGGAATACGGGATTAGCAGCAAGAGAGACCACACTCGAGTTATTACACCAAACTTGATGAGGAGGAGAGACGGACAAATCGAGTTCTTGACAGAGAGATTGCAGCCAAATCATTTCAGTTGTGATATTTGCCAAAGCTCTATACCTGATTCAGCACTACTACGCGATGCAATAGACTGCTTTTTAGAGCTCCATATAACAAGGTTGTCTCCAAAATAAACGCAATATCCACCAAAGGATCGCCTATCATCCGGACAAACCGCATAGTCCGCATCAAGAAACCAACAATTCAACCGTGAGATGAAGGGGAGAAATGAAGAGCCAAAGTTGATGTTCCTTCAGATAGCGTGAAGAGACGCTTGCAGCAGCCCAATGTTCACTTGTAGGAGCATGCAAAACCGACTCAACTTGTTGATGATAGGCAATGTACGGACGGTAAGAGTAAGATATCAAGTGTGCCAACCATACTTGGTAGAGATGAATCAAAAAGGGTTCGCCTCCAAATTTTGATAATTTCATGTTAGGAGCCATAGGTGTGGGAGCGAGAATGATAGGAGCTCATCTTTGTTTTGTGCAAGAAGTCCGTAAGATATTTCGCTTGACAGAGCATAAGAGGCTTTAGACTTTGCAACCTCAATTCCTAAAAATAATGAACCTCTCCCAAAATGTAAGCTTAAATTTATCATGAAGTCGAGAAATAAGTCGTTGAATTTCAAGAGTATCATCCCCGTGATAAGAATATCACCAACATATATCAACATGATAAGAAAACATTGCGCTCTCGCGATAGAAAAGAGAAAATCTGGAAGATCTCTCAACCCAAGTCGATAAAGATAACTAAGAAGTTTGTCATACCACGCCGGGAGCCCGCTTAAGACTGCATAAAGATTTTTATAATTTGCATACATGGTAAGGATGCTTAGGATCTTCAAGCCTTTAGATGTGACATAAAAATCGTGTCGAGAAGATCCCTTCGAGAAAAGCATTTTGATGTCAATCAGATTGACCAATGTTGAGTTGCAGCAAGGGCAAAGACCAAACGGATTGTAGAAGCCTTGACCACGTGATCGAATGTCTCGAGAAAGTCCACACCGCGAGTTGCTAAAACCACGAGCAACAAGCCGAGCTTTCGTTTGTCCAAGGAGCCATCGCCTGGGGTTTTAACCCAAAACACCCACTTGTTGCTTATAACTTTGTAGAGCGGAGAGGAAGGAACAAGTATCCAAGTTCCTTTATATTGAGAGCATGGAGCTATTTTTCCATTGCCTCAAACCAGCCGTAATGGTTTAAAGCTTCTTCATCGCATGAGGCATAGTATGCATTGAGCCGCAATGCCTTCTACATCTCGAGTGGTGACAATGAGGACCTCAAAACCGTAGGACAAAGCTAAGACTAAACCAAGTAGCGAGTGAATGGTGACTCAAAGAATGTAGGTTTTGGGTTTAAAATCCCATTTTAGACCGAGTAATCATAGTATGTGCATTTGAGATAGGGGAGATGGATGTGTATATGATATGGGGAGGAGATGGCGATAGAGATGTGGAGCTAGAAGACAGTCAAGAGAATTTGAGAAAGACGAGGAGGATGAAGGTTGCGGAAGAGATATGGGGTGGAAGAAGATGAGGGTGAGGTCAGCAACACAATGTATGGAGGAGAGGGAGATCACGATGAGAAAGAAGTTGGAATGATGGGTAACATGGCTTGGGAAGTAGGAGAAGAGGCAGAGGAATGAGAGAATGACTGAGATGAGAAAAGAGACAGGTAAGGAAAATCCTCACAGTTGAAATGCACAGTGTCAGAAATATACATGCGACCCGAAGGACTGAGACACTTATATCCCTTATGAAATTCACTATACCCAAGGAAAACACACTTAGTCGATCTATATTGTAACTTGTGATGAGTATATGGTCGAAGATAAGGAAAACATGCACACCCAAAAACTTTGAGGATAGTATAAGTGGGAGGCTGATGAGTGAGAGCTTGAAAAGGAGATATGAGGTTAAGAGAAGGTGTAGGTAGACGATTTATGATGAACACAGCATCCTGAAATGCATCCCACCAAAATTTATAAGGGAGAGAAGCTTGAGCAAGAAGAGTCGACCTATATCAACAACATGTTGATGTTTATACCAACTCGCCCATTTTGTGCGTGAATGTAGGACAAGGATGTTGGAAATGAATTCCTAGAGACCAAGATGAGAAACAAGGGTCTAAATTCACCACCCCAACTGCATGCGAATGGATTTTATATTGGCGTAAAATCGACACTTAACAAAGGAAATGAACGCTTCTCTTGTGGATGTGGTTTGAGATTTTAGATTAAGGGGTAGATCCATGTAAACGTGTGAAGTCATCAACAAATATGATGTAATACCTATAACATCGAGAGGAAGTCGTGAGCAGGACCCCAAAGATCCGAGTGGATTAGATCAAAGGGTGCGGTAGTATGTATATGTTGAGATGTATGAGATTTTTGATGCATTTTTCTTAACTTGCACGCTTCACAAAATGATAGAGCAGAACTATTGAATGGCATATTTAATTGAGAACAGACTTTAGACAATACCTAAGATGAGGGATGACCCAAGCATTTATGTAAAGTGTCCATAGTTATAGTACATACGCCAGCAAAAGATGGAAATACATTGCAGGATTTTGAAGCTAACAAGACATCAGTTTTATTGGTAGAAAAAGCAGAAGAACAATTCCTTGCAGAGTTATGATAGAACGATGAAAGATAAAGTTGATACAACCCATTTGAGAGCATGCCCTTTAGCAGAATCTGATTGGTGCGATTGTCCTTACAAAATAAGAAGACTGATTAAACTCTATGGTAACTTGATTATCTTTAGTGAATTGAGAAATGCTGAGGAGATTTTTGGTGATTTGGGGCACATATAGAATGTTATTGAGAAGAAGAGAATAAGAATGTGAAAGAGGAGAAGAGATAGAAGCAACACCTATAGAATTTATTGGAAGAGAAACACCATTGCCAACCACGAGATTTTCAGGTCCATTGTACTCGGTGCAAATTTTCAAGTTCTTCAAGTGGTGGCTCCACTGTCCACATACCAACTAGAATCCCCTTGTGATGCTTCTTGAAAAGGATAGTCAGCCAAGAACACTTGAGAATTGTTGTTACTATCTGAAATAAAAGCCTGAGGAGATGAATTTTCTGTGAATTTGATGTCAAAACGCTTGAAGCATTTTATGGCAACATGGCCATTTCGCCCACATAGTTGACAAAGATGGCTTTTCCAGTACCAGATTTACTAAAACCACCATGAAAAACTTGAACCAGAGCCTCGACCAGAAGCAAAACCACGGCCTCCACTTCGAAAAGCTACATTTGCAGTAGGCTCAAACGGTAAAGAATGCTGCTATTGGAGGCGTAATTCATACGCTTGAAAGGCGTATTGCATTTCTTGCAAATTCTGGGAATCTGCCCTGTCATCATGTTAACAACCAATACTTCATACTCGTGAGCCAAAACCGAGAGGATATACATCATTAACTCATCATCATTAACCAACCGCCCTCTCGCAGAAAGTCGATAGCATAGTCTCGCATTTTGAGGAAAAAATCTTCCACGGACATGAGCCTTTCTTCGTGGTTTGAAGGAGAAAGCGAGTCGCATGATTCTCACCTCGATTGTGACATGAACAAACTCTCCAAAATAGTCCGTAAATCACGTGAGTTGGAGCACCGAACCACATGACCAAGCATAGATTCACTTATGGAAGAGAAGCCGGTTGAGAAGATATTGATCATGGCGCATCCACCCACCATAAGTCGGATTGGGGACACCATCGCCAGACGATGAAGGAAGAAATGGAGACGGAATGATATGGAGGAGTGATGAATTCATGAAAACCATGTGCTCGAATGGCGTAAATCGCTCGAGCACGCCAAAACGCATAATTTGTGCGATCAAGTTTGATGATTGACGGAAAATACTAAGATGTGGTGCGTAATTTCATGGATCCATAAAAGAAGATATGAAGATTTGAAGATTTAAGATGTGAAGATCTTAAACCTGCTCTGATACCATGTTAAAGGTAAGCAAAATAAGGGAAATGAGAAGAGAAAAGAAGAATATAATTTGGAAATTTCAAACTAAATTGATACTGCATGCACGCATGCATATATACAAAGAGAAAAACTAACTAACCAACTTAAAACAGAAACTAACAAACTCAAACAGAAAAACTAACTTCTAACTACTTATTTAACCAACTTCACAAGTGACTTCTAATATGTTTAAGGTTTCGCAGGTATGAGACTGCATATTTGAGAACTTAAAGGACTTGATATGTGCTATTCATACTAACAAGATGTTATGTTAAGAGTCCATCTCATGAAAACTATAAAGTTACGGATACTTGGTTTGGAACAATAGTGGAATAACTGACATATGGGAAGTTTTCCTAGGGAGTGTCTCAGTGAGGATAAAACATACTGAAAAAATTTATATTGATTTGTGGGGTCAGCTGTCAATCCAAATTCCTATTAAGTACTATCACATGATACTTGTATGCATCATATTAAATACTATAGTATGATACTTGAAGGAATTTCATTTTATTACACTTGTATCGTCCTAATTCTTATTAAGTAACAAAGTATATTAAAAGACTCATGTCAGCCTATGAGGTCACCGTTAATCCAAAATTTATTAAGTACTATAGCCATGGATGTCAACCGGCCAATTCGCCGGTTCAAGCCAATTCACTCGAATTGTCGCTATTTAGTTCGAGTTATTCGGGTTGATATTTTTGAATTATAAATTTTCAACTCTAACACTAAATTCTCTGGTTTCGAGCAACCTATCGTGTTAATCGTAATGAAAGTTTGAGAAAAAAAAACTTATGTATACTTTTTTTTAATAATTATATATTTATAACAAATATTTTGTAGTAAGTGTTGGAATAAAAAGACAAAGAACTAAAATAACAACTTCGAATATTAAACAAAATCATATTTCACAAGTATTTTGAAAAAAAATATTCTTATTATACTAACTTTTAGAAACAAGTAATGAAGTTTGAAAATCATATAACGAGGAAAATTTAAGTTAATTAGGTCAATTCACTCGATTTTGGGCGCACCCTTCGTGTTCGTGACTACTTTCGCACCAACCTTGCTTTATCTGACTATTTTTTGTCATTAGGGTTGATATTTTTTCGAGTTGTAAAATTCCAATCCCAACCCTACATAATTATCGGTCTATTCGAATCAATCCATGAATTTTGGATAAGTATGAAATCATAACAATAATATGATACTTGTATGCGTCCTATTAAGTACCATAGCATTATACTTGAAGGAATTTTGTTTTGCTTTTAGCCCAAATAATCATAGGTAGGTGTCTAACGGTTCGGTTTTGTTAATCGAATCAATTTTTCTGCTAATCAACCGAATTTCTCCGAAAATTGGAACCGAAACCGAACTGCTTTAAATTTTCGTTAACCAAAACCGATCGGTTCCGTGGTTCGGTTTTCAATAACCAAAACCGAATTAAAATTAATTAATAATAAAACAAATAAAATAATAATAAAACAAATAAAATAATAATTAAAATAAATAAAATAATAATTAAAAGCTGAAACTTATTAAAATAGATAAAATATTTAATAATAATTAATAAAGTAATAATTAAAATTGATTTTCATAATTTTTAATTAATTAATTAGTAATTGAAATAATAATTAAAAATAAAAACGGTTTTCGGTTTTTCTGTTCCGAACTGTTCGGTTATCGGTTAACCAATAACCAATTTTTTCAACATCGAACCAAAACCGAACCGATAACCAAATTTGTCGGTTTTGGTTAACAATTTGTCGGTTTCGGTTCGATTCCTGCCTAACCGAAACCGAAACCGCTTAGACACCCCTAATCATAGGCTATTTGGGTGGTGTTTAGGTCCGATTTTTGACCTCTATTTCGAGTCCAACCTAGCCCCAATTTCAAGTACCCTGATTGCTCATCGATCGAGCTAGTTTTGTCAACTCTACTTATTACTAATATATGAATAGTTTCATTTTGTGATTTTAAAAAAAAAAAAAAGAACAAGGTTTACCCTCTAATTAGTTTAAAAAAATATTTAATCAAATTAAGGACCTCGAGGAAAACATAAAGAAAACATAAAATGTTTCACATAACATCTCTACTTATATACTTAATCGAAACAATGAGCATTGTTTTTGAATTAATAAATTTTGAAATACCGGTGTAATGATAGATGCGAACTAGAAACTTTTAGATTCAAATATTAATAATTTTATCACTAAATATATATAAACACGACAAATATTTGTATCATTTATGTTAAAGCTAAAACTTGATATTGATTATTACCATTTGGGTTTTGAATTTCGTGTGAAACTTCATAGAAATATATTTTTATCTTATTTTGTTTAATTTAAAATCCATGATATCTATTTTTCACGGTTAATTATTATTATAAATAAAAGAAAAAAAAACATTTTCCCGCCAGGATCATACACTTTCTAACCCATTTATTTTTGAGTGATGCTATTCGGCCATAATGTGGCCGACCATAATCAACTTTATTAAATGAAAAAATCATTTATTTAATTTTTGATCTATTAAAAAATTGGTTTTACATAGGGCTGTATACGAATCGAGCCGAGTCGAACACTGCCAAGCTCGAGCTCGGCTCGTTTAAATTTTATTCGGCTCGAGTTCGAATTCGAGCTTTAAACTGAGCTCGAGCTCGGTTCGTTATAAAATTTTTTAGCTCGCGAGCTGCTCGAATTCGGTTCGATAACTACTCGTTTATGAGACATATTCGAACTCGAGCTCGAACTCTGCTCGTGTTCGACTTAGCTCGTTTTCGAGCTCGAATTCAGTTAGATAATGTGTTATTCGAGCTCGAGTTCGAGATTGAGATCGAACTCAAATTCGAGCTCGACTCATCTTAAAACACTATATTATCATAATTCACTATATGATTCCATTAATTCAAATGATGCATAATCTACTAATTAATCATAATCAAACAATAATTACAATAAGAAGTTTAACAAGATTAATTACCAAATGAAATTTTCACAACTAGCAAAAGAAAAATATGTCTAATTCTAGCTAGTTTTGGATGAGATTCATATTAGAAAAAGATGTCTGATTCTAACTAGTTTTGGATATAGACTATACAATATATAAAATTAATATATTATTTACTATCATTCGAATATATCTACTCAATTCATCTACTTATGAATTATTATTATTATATTTATCTCATAGAAATTAATTATGTAAGTTAGATGTTATTTATTTTAGAATTATATTACGTAGATATAAATATAACTACGTAACTCATACTTGTATATTTATATATTATAATGATCTATATTGATATTTTTGTTCATAAGATAACTTAGTAAATCATGTTATTTTTTTAGTTTTCCAACTCAATATTTCATTTGATAATATTCAATATCATTCTATTACATTTACTTTTCAAATTCTACTTATGAGTTATAAATTATAATTGTTTTATCTTATAGTTACTTAGTTATAAAGATAAATGAACTTTATATTAGAATTATGAATTATTATTATATTTATCTCATAGTCAATTAGTTATGTAAGTTATTTGTAATTTATTTTTAGAATTATAATTATAGAGATATAAATATAACTATATAACTCAACTATACTTGTATACTTATACATTATAACTATCTAAATCGATATTTTTATTCATAAGATAACTTAATAAATCATGTTATTATTATTTTAGTTTTCCAAATCAATATCTTATTATATTAATTAATTTTTCATTTAATGATTTTATTTTATAACACACATGAAAATATATATTAAGGTTTGATTAAACTAAAATATATATATATATATATATATATATATATATATATATATATATACTAAATAAACTAAATATACTATTCAATATCATTCAATTACATTTACTTTTCAAAAATATTATACTAGTATAAATATGATAATTAATTAATTAGTTATATAAGTTAGATGAAAAATTTATACTAGAGTATTTTGTAATTTATTATTTATTTTAATTATTTAAATATATAAATAATTTATTATCAATACTTCATCTATATGATTATTTGTTGCTAAATAATTATAATTAACGATATTTTATAATTTATTATTTATTTTAATTATTTAAATATGTATAAATAATCTATTATTTTATACGTTCGCGAACATGTTCGTGAACATGTTCGAATCTGTAACAGCCCCTAATTCTCGAGTTCGATTTAGCAAGGATTATTACTCTAAACAGGGATGAATAAACAATGAGATCATTTAACATTAAACTGTAATACATAAATCAAGTATGTTTTAGACTTTACGACATAACTTATGTTCTTGCAGTGAAAACATGTGATATGTACATATGACGATGTACTATCAAGGTATAACTTTTCAAATGACAACATTCCTAATTGCTCAACACCGCCCATCGCATCACTCACTTCAATCTGCACATTTAAAACAATATGCGGTGAGTACAAATAATGCACTCAAGGGACTTATGCCAAAAACATTTTATCATCTTTAATTACTCGCTTCATCATGGTAAGACCTGAGGGTTTTATTAAAAGGCCTTGAGCTTACTAAACTTTTTCATCATTTTCATAAACATTCGCTCACAGACATTTTCCTTGTATGTATGATCCATATCCCTTCATTTCATCATAACATTAACATTTACGCCGTAGAGCGAGGCCTCCTCTGCGTCACGTGACCGCCGTGAATTATCCTTACAAAGACACAAATACCATTAGGTGTACACGTTAATCCTAGCTGTATAAGCCTTCCTAGATAGGATCCGATATCGATTTCATTCATAAGTTGGGAGCGACCCAACAACATTCATCATTCATTCATTCATTCATTCATTTATGGATAGGATACATACATAAAACATAAACATTTTGGGCAGGTAATTTCATCATCATTTCATAATCATTTCTCAAAAGAGAGCATCATAAATAATTACTTTTCATTTTGAAGAAAGCATCATAAATATAGCATTTTATCCTTGAGGATAAGAAAAGAAGCCCACCTGGAACGTAAGCTTTCTTAATTTGTTTTTCTTCTACGTCAACGGTCGCATCCGCTACTTCACCTTTACGTAAAAACGAATTCAAGACGCTTATCACGTTGAGATTTTCAAAGTTTAGAATAAACTTTGATAATTTATACTAATATAATTTGAATTCATAACGAATTCAATACGCCGCTCAATCACAGATCTAAACTAAACATTTCGTGCTTGATAGAGACGAGATATGTTCAACTATTTCATTTCAACCTTTAGGTTAAACGTTCAACGTATCTACACGTTTTTCGATACAAGGATTTCAATTATGAAATCTTTTCTCACCAATGAGATTTTCTTATATAATTAATACGTTTCACACGTATTAGCGTATTTATCGAACGTATTTCATACGTTAATTTCAAAAGTCAACAATTTTGACTTTTCTTTATTAATTTCTTTAATAAAACATATATTTAATATCTAATTTCCATATAAATCGATTTTCAATCGATTTCTTTTCATAAAGCCTTAATTCTCGATTTTTCATGCAAATCGATAAACTTTATTAATATTTTTCTTAAATATTAATCAACTTATTCATTTAACATTATTTTTCATTTCTAACGTTATTTAATATAACGTTTCGACATAAACATAGTATTCTATGTTTATAAAATTCCATAAATTCTTAATATGTCTAAAATAATTTCTAGACATATAATATATTATTTTCTTGATATTAAGGAATTAAAATCCTTAATATATATATATATTCAAGCTTACGGTTTCAAGCTTTAATTTTCATTCTTCTTCCAAAATTCTTCTAAAATCATATAGTGTACTATTTTATCATAGTATCACTAATATGTATTAACATCAACTATAGAAAATTTGGACATCACCTATTTTATTTCTATAGGTCACGGCATTTTCACAAAAATGTCCAATTATTTTCCTAAAATTCTAATTAAATTATACAAGGCCCCAACATTAATCTATAACATGATTATAACATATAGTCCAACATTTTCAATTTCTACATCAAGGTACACTTGTTCAATGTTCACGGTTCCTTCAAGAAAAATACTAAACATTTTTGTAAAATTTCTACAAAATTACACTATGCTTAAATACTATCATATAACAATATTACATCATAACATTAGTCAAAAACAACTAAATCGTCATTAAACCAAGCTATGAAGCTCTCGGTCCTCTTGCATATTTTTGAGCAATTTACTTCTAAAAATTCTAGTAAAATCATATAGTACATAACTAAGGTCCTAGATTAACATTATGCTATAATGTTTCTTAAATAAAATTTGTGCACTAACTTACAAATTTTAATTCATTTTCGGCCCTTAACAAATTAATAGCATATGATTTATAAAAATTTTCAATAAATCATAATGGGTTCCTTGGCTATCATATTACATTAATCCTTCATCATATCAACACTAACAATTTTCGATCATTGTTAAAAAAATTATAACATGCTTAGGCCTTAGTTAAAACATCCTTTGTGAAGCATAAACATCCTACTAAACATTATTTACTAACAATTAAACATGTTAGCATAATCTCTTAATAAGAACACATGTTTATAACATAAGATCAAACCATTAAAATTTGGAAATTCTAACGTACAATCGAAGCTCGTTCGATTTCTAACCTTTTTAACGGTATCGATTTAGTGTGCAAGGCTTTAGTACCAAGGTTTTGGTGATTCAAAAATAAGAACACTCAAGGTTTTCTAATGGTGAAGCTCTCGGTTCTTTTGAATGAGAGAGAGTGAAATATGTTTATGTTAAAGAAGTATACTACTTAAGTAATTTGATTGAATAAGTATAATCCAATCTCTCCCTCTCTCGGTTCTAACACTCACACACAAAACAAATTTGAAGCCTTAAATCTTTGTGACTCACCATGCATACATCATGGTAGTAAATGTTTCTTACACCAATCTTGAACAAATCAACAAGAAAGTGATTCCACACTTTGGAAACCACCGTCTATTCTCACTTGTACAAGGAAGATACATGATTTTTTTTTTATGACTCATTAATGTATATGTCATCATAGTTAATGTGTCTTACACAATTTTGAACAAAACAAAATATTCCTCTTTGCTTTGGACAATATAGCCGTCGGCTATTTCTTCCTCATTTAACAAAGAATGCTTTTTTTCAATAAGTCTTTCACAATTTAATTAAAGTCTTGCACTCTATCATATGCAAGCAAAACCATCAAGTGTTTTAATTTTTCTTCTCACCTTATTTTAGTCAACAAACACGGCACTTTCACTACACAATTGCCTCAACTTGTTTCTTTCATTTTATTACTTGGCAAGTGTGTAAATAATCCTACTTGAATCATTTAATTTCATATCATAGCAATCCATACTTACAAATTGACGTAAACTACACATTGTTCGCAAAAGTTCACGGCTATTTCACTGGCTTTGATATATAAATAATTTTCATACTAAATATATATATATATATCATAATATATGTTTTAGATGATAAATTATATCACAGGAAAATTTATTGGTATCATTTCATGTGAGAAAACCCTAATTTTCGAATTAGGGTTTTCGAAAATTCTAAACTTGTTCAATAATTAATCCTTAATGTTCTAGCATTATCTTAATGCTAAATAATACTCTTATTACATATAATAATCATAGGAATTTAAATACTATAATTCCTTGATCATTAAACTCATTTTTCTATTCATCTCTAAACGTTAACGTTTGAAACGTCTCAAAACGTTAATTATCGACTCATATCAAAATGGTCGTAATAAAGTCGTAATCACTTTATTAAATCATTCTATTAATAATGGAATTTAATTCTAAGCTTCGTTGCTTAGAAAATTTTACGAAATTTTAATTATCGATACTCAATCGACGTTAAAATTATACTGCCGAAACACTTTATAAATATATATTCCTTAATTCACAATTTTTAGTGAATATAAAATAGGAATTCACTATCTCGTAAATAATCGAAACCATTATTCGATATATTTCTAATTCAATTATTTCGGCGAAACCCTAATTTACGAATTTAAATATCGTAATTAGGCTTTTAATTCTCCGGGATATTACAGAATCAGAGTTCGCGAACATGTTCGAATCAAGGTTCGTGAATATGTTCGAATAAGAGTTCGCGAACATGTTCGAATCAGGGTTCGCGAACTGGCTCGTTTGAGTTCGAACCAAACATGTTCGCGAGCCTACGAGCCGAACATCTCTAAGCTCGAGTTCGGCTCGATAAACTTATCGAGCTCGATTCGAGGCTCGAGTTCGGCTTGTTTACAAAACGATCGAATTTCGAGCGAGCTTTTTTCGAGCCAAGCTCCGAGTAGCTCACGAACGGTTTGGTTTGTTTAGCCCTAGTTTTACATTAAAACCATCTTATGGCATTAAAATTTTGCACCTATCGAATGAAAATTTTAAATTTAAATTTAAATTTAATAATTTAATATTTTTCAGAATAGGTGGAAAAATGATGTGTAGCCAACCATAATGTGGCCGTATAGCTTTATTGTTTATTTTTGCTACCTGGAATATGAATTTTTGGTTCCAATAAAAGGTGCCCAAGTCAATTATTAAGATTATTTTTGTCATAAAAGAATAATAATTAATTATCATATCAGAGAAAGTTAGTGGTTGAATATAGCGTGTTTATAATTGAACGAGACTAACGTAATCGGAGTTCCGCACTAATAATCGACATGTATTTATGCCTTTAATTTTGATTATTAGTGCTAATGACGAAAATTGAAATTCATATTACAAATTGCAAAACTCGATATATAGATCAACAAAGACTATTTTCCTTCAAGGGTGTATTAATACGCCAGAAATAGCAATACAATAGTAAATTAATCTTTACTTTTGTAATTAATTTGTATTTTCGTAGTGAATAATTGTAAAATTCTATAGTTAAAAGGTAGTAGTTAAGACTTGGGAGCGCAACTTAAATGCCCAACTATGAAGAAAAATGTACCATCAATATCCATTTGAAAATTTTGCTACCACACATACCCATTTAATTTATTTATTGTAGTTTTTCTGGAAAAACGAAGTTGATGTGAGGATGGTCTTTTCATCGAGATTCATGCACATTCAAACAAAACACCCATGGTCTTTTTCTCGAGAATCGTGCAAATGCTTTTGATCGAAAAATGTGGTTGGCATTTAATATGTCATTGGTTTCTTCTTTAAAACAAAAATCTTCCAAAAATCAGTGCACAAAGCGCGAGCTCTATATTCAAAATTTTTAGAACTTTGTCTTCCCAAATTATTCAAAACTAAAGTTTGTCTTCCCAAATTAAAACTTCCTTCGAACTCGAAATTTCCTCCCGTGAAGTGAAGAACTCAAGAACTCATTCCCGCTTACGTGAAGTGAAGCGTGAAGAACAACCCACGGTAATTTCTAATTTCGCTCGTCATCGAACATCGAATAAAGCTTCTCTCACGATCGAGAGAGCTTCGTCGATCGGAAAGTAGGTGAATCGATCGAAACAACGAATTGTTTCAATATCTTGAAACAATTCGTTGTTTCCTGCCCAATTCACTACTTTCCGATCGACGAAGCTTCTCTCCCACGATCGGAGAGAAGCTTTATTCGAAATCATTTATTTAATTTTCTAATAATTAGTTATTAATTGAATTTTGTAATAAATTGCAGGGAAACCATATTTTAGGCGAAACCATATTTACACGAGTGATAATATGGAATTACCGGTATGTTCTCGTATATATTCCTCTTGAAACAATCGATTATGATATTTTGGATAAATATTGCTAAATATGTGATTGAATAATATGATTGAATATGAGTCATTGTTTAATTAGTTTTCCTTATTTAGATATGCATTTTAGCATATTATGATATTTTTAGCATATTATGATATGGGTTGTTCTCGTATATATTATTTTAGCATTTTTAGCATAGTTATAATATCGATAAATAGTATGTTAATTGGCTCTATTATTTTTCTTAAAGCTAGAATTGAACTATAAATGGATATTCTAATTTATTTCATTGTTGAACTGTTACTAATGTATTTATTTTATTGTTCATGTTTTATTGTTCATGTTTTGTTATTTGTTATTTGTTGATCTGTTACTAATATAAAGAAATATAGTTAGTCATAGCATTGATCTTGAGTTGCTATTACTCAAACCCGCTAGCTCTCCCGATTCTTTTACGACTAGAAAAAAGTTAGTGATATTGAACTAGAAAAAGTTAGTCATAGCATCATATTGTATTGTTAGTCATAGAAAAAGTTAGTCATAGAAAAAAGTTAGTCATATTGAACTAGAAAAATAGTGTTTATGGTTTAGAATGGTTAAATCAGATTACTTAATTATGGCCGCTTTTGATAGGTGATTTGTAGAGATTGAGTTCTAATTATTTTTATATTTGTATGATAGGATGTTTATTGATGCGAATTATAGACAAATGAAATAATTATTGTAGTAGTTTGTTGGTTTGTTGTGACGTTGTGTAATATGTGATATTGATATAATTGTAGATCGATCCTGCTTTTCTTGGGGCCTACCACGATAAATGTGATGGCGGATGTAAAGACTTATTATAGACTGATTATTTTAAGTATATTAAGAATGTCTTGCTAGATAAAGGCGTGAAGAGTTGGTAGATATGTTTAGGGGTTGCTTTGGTCATCCGATTGATCGACTCCTGCCTAAGTCTAGTTTATCTTTGCACCATTTAGTCTCCCGTCGATAGAACCTACGATCCGGAGATGTATTTTTCATCAATGGAAGATATATATGTTTTCCATTAGAGATTATGCTCTAGTCACCGCCCGCAATTTGGATCATCATCATTTGATCCCACACAAGACTACGACTTGAGCGACGTTGAGGTCTATAGCCTTTTTTGCGGGGGCACACAGATTACATTACGTAATCTAGTAGATAGATTTTGTAGTAGTGATTTTAGTGATGATGTAGATCTTCGTCACTATTTACGTGTGGCCCACGTTATTATCCTCTATGGATTCGTATTTGGGTACGAGACGGGGAAGATAATAGCTGATTGGGTTTGGGCATTGGTTGACGATCTGGAGGCGTTTTGCCGATTTCCGTGGGGGGCATACAGTTACCAGATATTGAGATATTATACGACGCAGTGTCAACCTAATGCTCAGTACCACTTTTACGGACCAGTCTGGGCACTATATGCTTGGTCACTCGAGATCATACCAGGCTTGGGAAGTATAGCTGGGACGTACATCAATCCCACAGCGTATCCGAGAGTGTTGAGGTGGAAGTTCAGGAGTAGGCCCTCATCGGCAGCTTTACAGTCTCTTTTTGAGCAAGAGGTACTGAATTTTATTATAATTTTAAATCATGTATGAGGTATTGTATTTATTAGAATATTAAATAACATCTTTCAATTTATTGTAGGTCGATTATCATCTCACATCGATCGAGCCCGACTCATTCGAGGTTAGCATCGCCTTCGGTGTCCGCCTCACACCCTCTCCACTCGGTGTGAATTTTGTTATACCGCCAAATCCTTTGAGGGGACGATAGTTCCTTCTCGTCAGGTGTGTCTCATCCGGTGATGAGCCTCGACGAGACGCCGAGTTCCGGAAGGGCTCCACGCTTATTGAGGATCCCGATCTTCGTGGTCTCCATCGAGCGAGCCTCGAGCCTTCACCTTCGAGACCCGCCGAGGACATCGCCGGTTAGGTTCGTTAAGGTTCCGGTTGTTGATGAGCCGCACGCCATATGTGGATAGCCGTCCATCCGCTGAGAGACGGATACGGAAGACATACCGGGAGGCAGCTTCATCGAGCAAAGGTGGTGAGCACCTGGGCATCTTAGTTCCGCCGATCGTCGTTGGATCCGTGAATCTATCCGGAATCTGTTCGGGAGAGTGAGGACAGAGCAAAGGCAACGATCGAGAGGTCTATCAAGACAAATTTATTCCAAAGATAAAGAAGTGGTTTGAAAACCTCTTAGAAGACTCGATGTGGTTGCACACATAGGAATGATACGACCACACATGCACTCATGTCCCACGCCATCCGACGACGACGACGAGAGGTGAAGATCGAGACCACATCACCGCCCACCCGTATGTCCCTCGAGACGGTGGACATATTGAGCCGGTGCCGAGGCAAAGACCGCATCGCCCAGTGCCCGATGATACCCTCCCCGCTACTCACACGATCCATGGTACCGCCCCGAACTACATCTCATCATTCCATGATGGACTGGACCTATTTAGTGATCCGACGCCTCAGACGTCGTGAGGCGACTTTCGAGCCCGCAAGCAGCAGCTGGAGCAACAGTAACTATTAAGTCTCATATTTTGCGCTTTATAATATTTCATTATATTTGTTATGTTTTCATTTTCTAAATTAAATGTTTGTAGTTCGGGATCCGGAGAGGTGAACGGCACGGAGACCTTCTACAGAATGAGGTCACCATACGTGAATAGCCCGATGCCACGTCCATTATCCGGTGATATATCGATAAATTACCAAATTTCTTGAACACAAATAAGGCAATGGTGGTTGTTCGGTAATCGATCGACAAGTCCAGTTGCATTTTCGCTCATATCGAAATGCCGAGAGGCCTTTGATGTTCGGCACGACGCTTTTATACAATATGCTTCGCTTTTTTAAGTACATCTACTTATATCGATATGTATCCCTAAAATAATTTTGCGGTCGTCGATCTATTCATGGTGTATTTGAGGATGAGACTCGATGCGGGATCGACGTATTGATGGGGTGGATTATCAAAACACAATCATCCTCGATCTCGGTTTTTTCGTAAGTCTTTAATACAATCAATATATAGTATATATGTGTAGTATCTCTAATTACTTAATTTTCAATGTTGAATAGATGTTTCGCAAAATTCATGGTCCGAGGTACACGCAACGCTTTCCCCTACATTCAAGACCAGCGTGAGAACAGTGATCATGACCCCGAGAGCATTGTTATGGCATGGAATCCACCACCGCATTGGATAGCAGCTTGTCTTCGCATGACGGGTTATACATCATGGTTACGTGCACGCAAATAACCTTATTTAATACAATAAATTGCAAAATTGAAATTTTCCTTGTTTATTTTATCTAAATATTAATTTTATAGATCATCATCCCATGCGCCATCGAGCGGCGCCGCGATAATGCACGCGTGGATATGCACTCTGGTCATTGCGTCTTTGTTTGACTCGCGTGTTGGCGGATGGACCAGATCAGTGGATGCGAGGATGATGGACTTCGTGCCCGACTAGATTTTTGCGGCTTCGATCTTCACTAGATGGTTCGAGGCTAACTCCCACCGATACCACCATGGAATAATGATGCGATTATTACACGAGCCGCCTTCTTGAGGTATTTGACCAGAAGACGATTTCAAAGATGGTCCATTTGCGTGCATGACCGTGGAACATCTTATTTCGGTTCATCGAGCATCGAATGGGTACGCCTAATGTTGTAGCATATAGACATAAAGTAGGTGGAAATATATATAAGATATGTGATCCATATAAGGTTTAGAGGAAGAGGAAGAGGAAGAGGTAGAAATTAGCATGTACTATGTAATGATTTTATTTATTTTATCTCATGTAATAGATTCTTCGTTACATTATCTTATCGACAATGGATTAATTTTAATATGATCTTCAACTTCAATTTCAATTTCAATTCCAATTCCAATTCCAATTTCAATTCAATTCAATTCAATTCAATTCAATTCAATTTGATTAAGTTAAAATAATAATGATGTTAATAATATCTTTACATGAATGTTTTCTTTCATTACAATGTCACTGCCTCGGATAAGTAAGGACATTTTCGACGCTGTATGAGATTCATTACCACACAAGCTACATGTCCGTAGTGCACGACTTCTACTACTCGATCCCACTTCGCTGGATGACGATATCGACCCACTTTCGGCGCCCACTGACGGACTCTATTAGGAGGCATAAGCGTAATTCCAAAGAATATCCGGAGGAACAAATCCAACTAGACTGTGTTGATCAACAGATTGATCCGATACGAGTATGCTTCGCTAGCTTTGCGAATGATAGTACTTCCCACATAGTTAGATATATGGTGACCTTTATGACTAAAAATTTATATAATCAATTATATGTAAGTGAAATCAATTTGATCAAAAAAATTAACATAATTAAACTTAAATTCGCACCATATAGCTGCAACAGCATGAGAACACGGTATCATATCCATGTCCCACTCCAAACACGCACACGATTGCGTATTGAGATTGACTCTAAATGTTTTGCTTCCGCTCGACTTTGAAAGTGGAGTCTCATGAGGGCACTACATCGTATCTGCGTGATAGTTCCATCGATACCATTATCTTACGCGTTGCTTGTGGGTCAATTCACCGCGTACTCTTTGTCGCTTCATGTCTCTCATCGAACCATTTTTCAGTAATGTGACGGATTGCCTCAATCATTGAGCAAATTGGCAATCGCTCAGCCCACAATATTCGAGAATTGAATGATTCGCAATGTTCGATGTCATAAAACTGTAGCGCCTAACGGGACACTGTGATCTAGCCCACTTCTGCACTCCAACCTCCACCAACTTGGTATATGCGCCACTACCATCGGCCTTCATGAGAGACTTTAACATAGCCATCGCTTTTTCAAAGTGTGCATCTTAGTACGCATAAGCGGCTTTCTGGAATAACTTTACGGATGGTTGCCCAAACGGGGTGATTTTTTTCAGCAGATGGAAGTAGCATAATCCGTGTGTTGCATCAGGGTAGACACACTTGACCGCGTTCATTATACTGACATGGGCATCTGAAACAATCAACATCTCTGGATTTGATCCATAAGCAGCTTGTAGTCGAGACAGAAACCAAGTCCATGAGACATCATTCTCGATCGGACCAATTCCATAAGCTAATGAAAAACTTGCTCGTTGTCGTCCTTTGTCACGGAATGAATAATACGCCTTTATTGCGGCCCTTCAAGTTCGTATCGTCGACTACAATCACGGGTCGGAGGCACAATGTGTACGCCAAACTGCATGAACCGAGCGACAAAGAGGTGGCGACGAACCGACCATCCGATCCAATGGATTGCTCATCCGTAACATATGCGATAACTCGGTAGTAGTCGAAATGATTCTTCATGTCCACCGATATCATCTCGATCGCCCTATTACGGCTCGCATTGCTACATCAGTATGTAACGTACACCGTACTCTCGCAAATCACCCATAATGAACCTCGGCTTTAGCACTTCACCGTCTTCGCGTATTTTTCGTGATATGTATGCCGCAATTACACGGGCATTAACCTTCCTTACTCCGATATTCACTAGGTTCTGCGTGCGCAAGTATGTATAGCATCAAACTTGCGAACAAACCAAAATCCACCTTCTTGCGATGCACGTAGTAGAAAAGGACACCGATTATGATATCGACATTTGAATGTAATCCTCGAATTATCGGATCGAGGAATAACAAATTCTACTCGACGCTCCAAATGCTATAGCCCCACGGATATCTTCGCACCCTTGCCGTCAAGATGGAACCTTCGCCACTCATCTGGGTCCGGAACCGAGTCCAGAGGACGAGCAAAGAGATTAATCAAGCATCATGAGGAATAACAGGACTAGCCAGCTTGCTCATCTCCTCAACTTCTTCCGGCTCTAGCTCCTATGTAATGCGCTTGCGTGTTACTCGCATAATCGTAGATAAGCTTCCGAATCCACCTCTCGACGGATCCATGCGCCAAACTCTACAAATGAGCCATAGCTCACCAAAGCGCACTCGCGATCTTCTTCCTCTTCATCCGACTGCTTCATCTTCTTCTTCTTCAACGTAGTCGTCGTCATCGCCGTCCTCAACAAGTGTATCAGCCCCCGTTGTGGTTGCGGATATGTCGGAAACGTAATTCTGGATGGATCCATGTGTTGCGCATATATTGAGACGATCAAGATCAAACCAATCGATGATGTAAATTGTTGTGTCAACGACGATCGAAAGATATGTGTTGGGAAGTGTAGTCATATGTTGACGAGGATGGTATCTCAAACGAAGGTCTATATATTTCTTGCTCCGATTGGGATGTGTCGGCATCGTGAGTCACATAGACCTCGTTGGGCATCATGAGCCAATCGAAAAGTTGATCATCATTACTCAAAAGTAATTGATAATTCTACCACCCGAGATCTCGATAGATAATGCAGTTGGTAGGTTGTAATCAACTAATTTGTCGACATAATTTGATCAATCATCTCTATGAACTCCGAGATAATTACATTGTCCATTCGAACAAAGGCATTTGACTGATACCCGCCAATGTAACATAAAGAAGGATCCCACTGCCCTCCATATCTAACAATAATGTTCTTTCATCCCGACATCTATAACAAATACAAGATTACATTAATGTAAATATACGCCTTAATATGATTTTTCTAATGTACAAAACAAATATACATTCTAATCAAATATACAAATAAGAAAAAAATAGCAATCTAATCAAAATCTAATTAAATAATTAAAGTCTCTTACAATAAATTAATTAAAAGGGGACTTATCTAAACGAATTATGTCGGGACTTATCTAAACGAATTATCCAATAATTATATCCAATTATCTAAACGAATTATGCAATAATTATAAATAGCAGAAACAATCGAATTATCTAAACAAATAAGCAAAACAATGTAAACAAAATTAACAATAATTAATGTAAACAAAATTAACAATAATTAATCTAAACAAATTTAACAATAATAAATCTAAATAAAACTAACAATAAGAAATCTAATATCATAAACAACAATAATTCGAAGATTATCCTAATTGATTTCATTTAAAATTAATTTAAGGGATTATCCTAATTGATTTCATTTAAAATTAAAACAACAACAATAATTCGAAGATTATCCTAATAAATCTAAAATTATCCTAATTGATTTCATTTAAAATTAATTTCTAAAAAAATTAATTAATAATTAGTATTAAATTCCTTGTTTCCGATCGATACATTCATCTAAAATTAATTCAAGTTTTATGCCTCCTACGATATTTCCTTGTTTCCGATCGACCGGAGACATCAATTAATAATTAGTATTAAATTCATTTGATAATTCAAGATTTCGTTTGAAAATAGGCTCTCCTATTTAAAATAGGCTCTCTCCGATCGACAATCAAGATTCCTACGACCGAATCATTGTTAATTTGATAATTTATGTTTCCTGCCGACCAATTTTATGTTTCCTATCGACCGAATCAATAATTAATTTAATTATGTTTGAATAATTAAAAATTAAATTAAGTTAAAATCCCTCTCCCCACGACCAATTCCTTGATTCCTACGACCTAATCAAGGAATTGGTCGAATTGAGAGAGGATTTTAACTTAATTTAATTTTTAATTCATTTATGCTTTTTAAAAACCCATAAAATCATTTATTTATCTATTTTTCATATAATTCCTTTAATTCATCGACCTCTCTCATATAATTCCTATAATTCATCGACCGGAGAGAGGATTCCTTTAATTCATTTATTTTTCATATAAAAACCCATAAAATCATATAAAACATCTAATTTCATCTAAACTAATTATATCCAATTATATATTATATATAGGTAATTATACAATAATTATCTAAACGAATTATATCGAATTATATATACTAATTATGCAATAAATTCAAAACACTAAACAAATTATCCAATTAATTTAATTATCTAAATTATATATACGAATTATGCAATAAATTAAAACACTAAATTAATTATCCAATTAATTTAATTATCTAAACGCAATAATTTTTCATACCAATAAACAATAATAAATCTAAACAAAATTAACAACAATAAATCTAAACACAAATTAATATCATAAACAACAATAAATTCAAAACACGTCGAAAATAAATAAAAATTCGAATAACTTACTTGTTGAGACATAGCTACTGGCTTCTGGATTGAAGAAATAAATTTGAAAATTTTGAATATAAAATCGAAATGAACGAACGAAAATTGGAGGAGCAAGAGCAAGAGCAATTTGTTGGATTTGTATTTGTTACAATCGATTGTATAAATAGGAGAGAATTGGTTCAATTATTGGTTTACTTTTCTGCATTTATTTGTCTTCTTCAATTTTTCTGCATTTATTTGTCTTCTTCAATTTTTCTGCAATTTTAGCTGTAAGGTTTTACTTTTCGTAGTACTATTTTGTACACTATTAATTAATACGGTAAATATGAAGGATAATTTCAATATTAAATATTTCAAAATTCATACAACATTTCAATATTTTGCAAAATTTCCATAGATTACCTTTAAATATTAATTTAAATATCATACATTCAATTTAAATTAATTAGTATTAAATTAATTTGATATATCCTTCTTTCCTATTAAAAATCGTTGATTCCTGGCCGACCCTTTGATGTTTTCGATCGATCGAGACATGAATTAATAATTAGTATTAATTTCATTTCATAACAAGTCGATAATTCCTCTCTCCCACAACCAATTTGATGTCTGTATATGAATTAATAATTAGTATTAATTTTATACAAATATATACCGATAATTCCTCTCCCTATTCGACCAATTTGATGTTTTCTATTAATCGGAGATATGAATTAATTAAAATTGTATTAAAATCCTCTCTCGGTCGACCAATTAGTATTCAAAATTTGAATTTTTAATTAAATTTCGATCGCTCATCCTCTCTCCTATCGATGATTCATGATTCAAATGATATATAAAGTAATTTAACATAATAATAATATAAAATACATCGAAAATAATTTCGCAATCATTTTTATTGATTCACATGTTTGTTATGTTTGGTCAGTGTTATGTCATTTCACCCACCAAACCGATTTAAACCGCACTATAAATATATATTAAAAAAATATAAATGGGTAGGTTGTGTATTCATTTTGGAAAATGGGTATAAACTGTACACACTTTTATAAATATGTGTAGTTTGATATATTTACCCTTAAGACTTTATCATTAAAAAATTAGTTGTCCAATTCTTCCGCGATGTATTTTACGCTTCCTCAGTTGTACTCCAAAATGGGCAGTCAAAATGACCGTCCGGGATGGGTCCCACACGCTAAGTAGAATATTGACCGGCGCGTGCAATGCAGTTGATGTTCACATGGGTCCCACATTTGCCTGCGGTTAACCTCCTCGTCTTCGGATGAAACCGGATCGTACATGATCTGCCCCGAGGTGGGGCCCAGAGGTGGGGCCCAGAGAAGGTCGTCTAGTGCAAGATGCCTCCCGTGCACCGGCCACACCTGATTCCTTCCCTTTTTCGGTAGTGAAGTAGTAAAATTAGAAGGAAAAAAACGTAGAGAAAAAAAAAAGAAAGAGAATGGGTAAAGAACAAAGAAAAGGAGACCAAGACTATGTGCCCCTCCTTATACTTCCCATTCATTTCCATCTTCATTTCTCTCGTCTGCTGCTACTTTCTCTCTCTACAACTGTCCCTTTCGACGTCGTCATTTTCACTCCGCCTTCGCGTGTTTCTTGTTTACGGGTGAGAGACCTTGTCAGGAGCCGGCGGAGGAGGAGGGGCAGTGCTGTAAATTCACCTATCTCCATTAGAGTGTTATCTGGATTATCTGAAACAATCGAGGAAGTAGAAGCTCTCGCCGCTCGATCGAGGTGTGTGTTTTGCTTTATTTCTCAATTTTGCCTCGGATCACTGAATTTGTCTACGAATTTTAGGGTTTATGAAGTTTTTCTTTCCTCTGCTTGGTTATACGCGGTTTAATTTTGGGGAAATATTCCATGCTGGTGTGTATGTGTGTCTGTTATTATTATTATTGGGGATTTTTTGTTTTTGGTTGAGGATTGAAGGTTTGATTATTTCTGGTTTCTTAGCTGAATTTTGGATACCTATTTCTTTGAATTGATGGGACGTGAGACTTGATGGTAAAATGTCCTCTGTCGGCTGTAATTTAGTCAACACAACAGGCCGTAAAGAAAGGAGATAGATGGAGGAACTAGAGCTTCACCTTTTGACTTGTTTAGAATCCCAGTTGTTTAAGGGAATTTTATAAAGTGCGAAGAGTATAAGTAGGTTTGCGCGTTAGTGCTGTTGGATGCTGTGCAATACCTGTAGCATAAGTTTGCAGTTAGGTTTTTATATTTGAAAATTTTATGTATATGTTGGAGGTCTAATTTGATCAGTTCTTGAAACTGTGAAAGATCGTTCCTTTTATGTTGTTTGGGTGATTCTTTCTTTGCCAGGAAAAGGTTTTGGAATGGAGCATTTTTTAAATTAATAATTTTTTATTTGTTTATCCTTGTTGTTGTAAGGTTTTGGTTAAAAGGTTAAGGCTGGAAGTACTAATGCAGAAGATATAAGGAGATTCAAGGTCGTGCGCTAGTGCTATACAAACACTGAAAAATGTTGGAGGGTCCTAAGTTTACTGGAATTATAGGCCTAAACAACAATCATGACAATTATGATTTTTCACATTTCTATCGCAAGCTCAATGAGGGATCAAATATGTCAACGGAAAGTTATGGGAGCTTGCAATTGAGCAATGGCGGAGGCTCTGTCGCCATGTCGGTGGACAACAGCAGTGTTGGATCGACTGATTCCCACACTCGTATCTTGGGTCACAATGGCCTCAGGCATGTCAAAGACTATACTGTTGATGCCAGTGTCAATCACGTGAGAGCTTCTCATGGACTGAGTGACGACGCCCTAGCTCGAGCTTTGATGGATCCTAGATATCCTACTGAGGGACTTGGTAATTATGATGAATGGACAATTGACTTGAGGAAGCTCAACATGGGACCTGCTTTTGCTCAGGGTGCATTTGGGAAGCTCTACAAAGGCACATATAATGGTGAGGACGTTGCAATTAAGCTTTGGAGAAGCCAGAGAATGATGCAGAGGGCACACTTGATGGAGCAGCAGTTTCAACAAGAAGTAATGATGTTGGCTACGCTGAAACACCCGAATATTGTTCGCTTTATTGGTGGATGCCGAAAACCGCTAGTCTGGTGTATTGTGACAGAATATGCCAAGGGGGGTTCGGTCCGCCAATTCTTGACAAAGCGTCAGAACCGTGCAGTACCATTAAAGTTGGCTGTAAAACAGGCCTTGGATGTGGCTAGAGGATGGAATATGTTCATGGATTAAATTTGATTCACGGGACTTAAAGTCTGACAATTTACTAATTGCTGCCGACAAGTCAATCAAGATTGCAGATTTTGGGGTTGCTCGTATAGAGGTGCAGACCAAGGAATGACACCGAAACAGGCACATATCGGTGGATGGCCCCGTAAGTATCACTCATCTTGTTCCTTTTGGGATGCGTTTCTCAGTATGATAATTCATGCATTTTTCATTTAGGGACTTGTTAATTCCTTTGTTCATTAACTTATTAACTTCCTATTTATTTGATGACCCCTGTTTTTTCTGGGACTGGGAATTATAAGTTTATTTTCTCATCCTGATCATTCAGCCTTCTTTGTTTGTTGTTTTTATTTTTTGTTGCTCAAGTGCCAATATGTTATCTTGTCATTCCTTTTTATTGGAAAAACGGAGTTTTCTAATATTTATCTATAGTTCATGCTTCATGATGATGGTAATATTGCAAGAGTTTTATGTATTCAGTTACATATTGCAGTAGCGAAAAGTGGTTTGCTCGGTGTGCGTGTGTTGGCTTAGTGGTAGAGTGGTTAATGCCCGAGGCGAAAGGTCTCGGGTTCGAGTCCACCGTGACGCGGCTTTTAAATTTCTGTATTAAATTGACCAAAAAAAGAAAAAGAAAAGTGGTTTGCTCTTGTGGCAGTAGGCCCCTTCATACGCTGTGTATCCAGTGTTTGAGTAGTTTATAATTTTGCTTTCACTATCAGAATTATGTTAAGTGTTTAGTGTGGTGTCTTCTTTTGTCTCCACTCTCCACCAGCATATGATGGCTTTGAGGTGGGATTTTATTAGTTTTCTTAAACTTGTGTGTTCTATGACACCTGCAAATTTTTTAGGAAACACGAGTCGACTGTGAGGTAGTTGATATTTTGTCCATGTTTGATAGGTTTGAATTTGATCACTCCCTCTGACTCTCTCACTAATATGTATAGATAATTGCTGGAGTTGAAAAGAATTGAATGAGCTGATCTCTTGAATATGCTTATACTAAGTATAAGAGAAATCTAGAGGAATATGAACTGTCATGCCTAGACTACTCCAGGCCCCATGGGAACGGACCACATAGTAAAAGCAATGGGGAATGCTAAGGTGTAAACAAAGTCAATAAGATGCTGCTAGGAAGACTCCAATAAGAGTTGATTTTTGACCATTTTAGATGCCCTCAGACTAAACCTGTACGTCGATGTATTATTGAAATACTGCAAGTATATTTGTAGTGCATTACCCCATTTTGGAGGAGTTATAATTACTTTCTGCATCACCCCTTGCATGTGTCTTATTATCAAGAAATTGATTGCATCTGATAAGACATGAATATCTCGCCTAACTTACAGACTAAAATATCACTGTGATGCTTGTTGACTCATTTTCTTACTCATGTTATGAGCTTAAGGCGACTATTGGTTTCGATAGGACAAATTCGCATACTCTGATTTAATATTACAAAGTAACTTTTCAGCTCAATGTCTCAATAAAATAAATGCTGGTTGCAACTGTGTTGTTTTAAGGTTTCTTGGTGCTTGTCTAATCAAATAGTCATACAAGCCAATGGTTTGTCTTGATCTTCTTGGATGGACCTGTTCAAATTCATGGCTCACTGATGGGACTGTTAAGTTGCTACCATGTTACATGGTTCTATAATTTCAGCTCACAAGTGCAGATATAAATTTAGGATGGTATTGTTTTGGAATAAATTATGAGAGAGTGGCTTCACAAGGTTGATTAGTAATTTGCTGGAAGTGCACAATTGAGCTTTTGTTTCTGAGTAGCTGGGTAATCCCACCATGAATTTGGTGGAGATAGTTTGAAGTTGTGGGACAACAGTGCGTGCATCTTCTGGATATAATCATGCAGGACTTTTAAAGCTATGTAGTAGCATAACGCCTTGTTTTTAGCAACTTGAAAGTAAAGGACTATCATTACTTTATGTGGAATTTTTAGGCTTCTTATTTTGTAAAGGATTAGACTAGTAACGTCCTCAAGTCTTATGCTCTGAATCTTAGTCCTTATTTAGGGAATTTGCATAGAAATTTGAAGTTGGTGGTAAAGTTGCATTTTATGTGGTGGCTCATAATTAAAAGAATGTGTTTGGACCGTTACCTGGTTATCACTGTTTTCATTGTTTCAAAGTTGTTGCATCTGACATGTAGCATCAAATTATGTACATGGGATTCTTAGTACATTGACATGTGAAATTTCAGGAAATGATCCAGCATAGGCCTTACACCCAGAAAGTTGATGTCTATAGCTTCGGGATTGTACTGTGGGAGCTGATCACAGGATGCTCCTGCTCCAGAATATGACTGCTGTGCAGGCAGCATTTGCTGTTGTGAACAAAGGTGTTAAGCCCAACCATCCCTAACGACTGTCTTCCTGCCTTGGGTCAGATAATGACGCTTTGTTGGGATGGTAATCCTGACGTTAGGCCCTCCTTCAGCGAGGTGGTCAGAATGCTTGAGGCTGCCGAGACTGAGATAATGACTATTGTGAGAAAAGCTCGTTTCAGGTGCTGTATGAGTCAACCGATGACTACAGATTGATGCAGAGAAGAAATTTGGAAGTGTTAAAAAAAGTGAAAAGGAGAAACTGGTTTTCCGTCAGCTTTATGTATGTATCAGGCTTAATTTCTTTCCTCGGATAGTGAAAATGCGAGGAAGATTATGATAATAACTGCTTGTTTTGAATTTTTCACCCTTCTCTTTTTAACTTTATGGATTTGAGATACCAAATTAGTGGTAATAGAAGAGATTTGACGTGTATTTATGCATTCCTTTGTGTTATATAAAAAGTTGCCTTCCTTAGTTCTGTCTATGTTGATCTCTTACTACAGCAGGCGACGTCGCTCTATCCAATCCTTGGCCGTTGCTCCTGCAGTTTGCTGAGCTCTCTATTCCTTTCTAGGCATGTCTTTGCTGAGCAAAACGTTACGTTAGTTATTCGGACTTTCTTGGATGAGTTCTTGATTGGTTTTAATTCTCTGTATTTTTTAATCGAATGGATATGAATTGCTTGATTTAAAAGCATAGCATAACAATATGTAAATGTTCTACTTTCCATGGATGCTATGACAATTTGCCTATCATGTGTGGTTCAGTTCTATCGAAATAAATACTAAATCCAATTTTTTAGTTTGCTTCAGTCGAAAAAATACCAAATCGATCAAGAGGTGGTCTCCTGTATGAACGTTCATAGGTGCGGACAATAATATATTTTTTCAGTACAAATGATATTTTTTTTCATAAATTGATACTTTGAATTACAATATATAAAATAAATGATATTTTTTTCAACGTAAATGATATTTTGTTAAAAAAATAATACTTTTGTTCGCTCACATCAGCGATAAATGTATACGAGTTTTGTGATAGATCAAAAGTTGAAAAGTATTATTATAACTTATTTGGCAGAAACCGTATTATTCGAACCGCAGTTTTTTCGGTTTTTGGTAAAAGTTGCTCACCTCTGGTTGAACTTTCACACTGTAAAATTGGCTGCTGAAAATCATTGCTTCCTCCTTCTGAGAGGGAAATGAAAGAGGAAGTTTTATGAAGAGTTGTACATTACGCTTCGTTAGTTATATCTTTGTGGCCCCGTTACGGACTGCAAAATATGACCGACGCAGCGGGGCCACAAGCTCGTTAGACTGTTTGACCGGCGCGTGTGTGCAATTACAACGAAATTATATAATCCACTTTGCCTTAAGATGTGCGGCTACGATGAGGCCACCGCCACGCGGCAGCGGTAGTACGCAAACACTCCGTGCGAGCGGTTACACTCGATAACTACTCAGTTAGTTAGTGTTGTATATTAAAATGAAAAAAGAAAAATGGGAAAAAGGGAAGAGAAAAGGAGACGAAGACTGGAGAAACTCTGCTCATACTTCCATTCATTTTCATCTCCTCCCCTCTCTCTCTCTCTCTCTCTGAATCATTTGCTGCTGCTTTCTCTCTCTAGAGAGCTGCCCTTCTCCGACGTTGTCATTCATCTCGCTCGGCGCGTGTTTCTTCTGTACAGGTAAGGCAGGCTTGTGAGGAGTGGGCCGGACGAGGGGCAGAGCTGTAAATTCACCGACCTCCGTTGGAGTGCAATCGGGTTTACCTGTAGCCTGCGAGAAAAGTGAAGGCTCTCGGCTCTCGATCGAGGTGCATTTTTCTCTTCGTTTATCGATTCTGACCTCGGATCACCGTGTATTTTTGCGAATTTTAGGGTTTATTAAGTTTTTCGTTGCTGTATTTGGTTTTATAAAGGAGATGAATGTTTGGGAGAATAATTTTTCTTTTCGTTGGGATGTTTTGTTTCCATGTAAAGTTCTGTTTTTTAAGCCGAATTATTTCTTGCAAGTGATTCTGGTCAGCTCAATAAACTGAAAAAGAAAATGGGTTAATTAATGAAACTAGGTTTGATCGTTTGAATTCATACGAGTATGATTAAATTTTGGGGGTTCTGGTGGATATTTTGTAAACCTGTAGAGTTTATCTTCGTCTGTAGTTTTAGATATAGGAAGCTTCATTTATAGGTGTCCTTTGAGAAGGTCATGGAGTTCTATATGAATGATCAGCGGTAACTAACAAAATTGATTTTGTTTTGTGGGTTTTGATTTGGTTGCTTATCTGATCAACTGCGAGAGGTTCTGGATATTTTAAAATTTGTTATTTTTTGTTTCTGTTTTGTTTAAGGATTTGGTCCGTGAGCTTGAGGCTGGAAATACTCATGCAGAAGGTATAAGAAGATTGTCAAGGTTCCGTGCTGCAGACTGCATTGGTAAATACTAAAAGAAAATGTTGGAGGGTCCCAAGTTTACTGGAATTGTAGGCCTAAACAATAATCATGACAATTATGTCATGCATTTTATCACAAGCTCAATGAGGGATCAAATATGTCAACCGAAAGTTATGGGAGCTTGCAGATGAGCAGTGGCGGAGGCTCTGTTGCGATGTCAGTAGACAACAGCAGTGTTGGGTCGAATGATTCCCACACTCGTATCTTGAGTCACAATGGCCTCAGGCATGTCAAAGACTATTCTGTTGCTGCTAGTGTCAATCACGGGAGAGTGTCTCATGGGCTGAGTGATGGCGCCTAGCTCAAGCTCTGATGGATCCTCGATACCCTACTGAGGGACTTGGTAATTATGATGAGTGGACGATTGACCTGAGAAAGCTGAACATGGGACCTGCTTTTGCTCAGGGGGCTTTCGGGAAGCTCTATAAAGGTACATATAATGGCGATGATGTTGCAATTAAGCTTTTGGAGAGGCCAGAGAATGATGCAGAGAGGGCACACTTGATGGAGCAGCAGTTTCAACAAGAAGTAATGATGTTGGCTACTCTTAAACATCCAAATATTGTTCGCTTTATTGGTGCATGCCGAAAACCCATGGTGTGGTGTATCGTGACAGAATATGCCAAGGGAGGGTCAGTGCGCCAGTTCTTGACAAAACGTCACAATCGTTCAGTGCCCTTGAAATCGGCTGTCAAGCAGGCCTTAGATGTGGCTAGAGGGATGGCATATGTTCATGGATTAAATTTGATTCACCGGGACTTGAAATCTGACAATCTTCTAATTGCCGCTGACAAGTCTATTAAGATTGCAGATTTTGGTGTAGCTCGTATTGAAGTACAGACAGAAGGAATGACACCAGAAACAGGCACATACCGTTGGATGGCCCCGTAAGTTTTATTCTTCTCTTTCTTTTTCTGCCTTGCCTTTTTAGGTGGTTTGATATTATACTTTTGCACTCAGGGATGGAAACACTTTTTTCTTCCCTACCTATTTACATCCTAGACATCCAGTAACACCCCCTTTTTCCCTGGGAACTATAAATGGAATTTCTCAGCCTGATCATCTCATAACTCCTTTTGAACTTCTACGCTTTGAAGATAATCTTAGCAAGTTTCTTATGTTATGTCTTTGGGTATGCAATGCAATTATATTATCATTTTGTGGTATCAGAGTTTTTGTGCATGCTAATGGCCCATCATGCATTGTGATAATGTAGTTGGAAGAGCTTCATTTAACTACATCTTGCCCTAGCCAAAAAGTACATTTATGTGGCATCAATGCCCTCCTTCAAATTTTGTGGCCAGTGATGGAATGATTAATTTTCCTGTCACCAAGAGATATTGCATAGATTTTGAGAGTCATATTCTTACTTCACTCTGAAGGTCTGACCTATTGGTGGTTTTCGAAGTCCAAACTTGTGTCTCCTCATACAATTGTAAACTTGGGATAAATGACAGCTTATTTGACAGTGAGGTTAAATTGGTAAGGGGGCCATGGTAGAAATATGCTATTACATCTTATTACTTTTAAAACCAAAAGAAGAATTTAGAAGTTGCTGAAGTTAAAGAGAAATTGAATGATCTCTATTGAATATGGTAAGATAGTCATTGATTGTTTCGCATAGTAGCTGCTAACAAAGTCAAACTAAACACAAGTTGCTGCATTAGCTGAGATTTTTTTTTTCAAGCATATCTGTGGTTGATTGGAGGAGTTTTCTAGCATATTTGTGGTGCCTCCAGACAAAAAATGTTGGAGAACAATCACGGGATAGTAATGCATAGGCCACCAGGACAAGTGGTTGTCTTTGATGAAAATCGGGCCTTTGAGCTCCCAAGTTGCATATGTAAATTCTAAATTTGAGTTTTCAGTAAAGAAAGTATTAGAGAGTAGTTAGTGGCATCAAGATTCAAGAAGTGATCAGTGAGTTAGTCACCAGAAGTCCAAATTGTATTTCTGGTGTCTGAGTAGCTGGGCCTGGGAGTAATCCACTTTGAATTTGGTGAGATGTTTAATTTTGTGGGACAAGTGGACAACAGTAATGCATTGCAGGAACCTATCAAAAGCAATGCGGAGTAGAGTGGTATCTTGTTGCCAGCAATTTGACAGTACAGAATATTTATTTGCTTGGACCTTGTTAGGCTTTGCCATTAAATTAGTCTTGTGAAGAATAAGACCAACAATTTCCTTCAGACTAATGCTTTGGATCTTATGCCTTCACTTTTGGAAGATTAGTAAATAAATATGAAGTTTGTAGTCATGCACTTGCACTTCTGGAGTTCAGGATAGAGATCCTGATAGTTTGACATGATAATGACATGGCGTTTAAATTTCGAACATGGTTGTTATTCGTTTATGTTTCTCAATGGTACAACAACGTCTACTCTGGATCATCAATGTATATGCGTTGCGTTCTTAATACTTTATGTTATGAAATTGCAGAGAAATGATCCAACACAGGCCTTATACCCAGAAAGTCGATGTATATAGCTTTGGGATTGTCCTTTGGGAGCTTATCACAGGGATGCTCCCATTCCAGAATATGACTGCCGTTCAGGCAGCATTTGCTGTTGTGAACAAAGGTGTTCGCCCAACCATCCCTAACGAGTGCCTGCCTGCTCTGAGTCAGATCATGACGCTTTGCTGGGATGGTAATCCTGATGTGAGGCCGTCCTTCACCGAGGTGGTAAGGATGCTAGAGGCTGCAGAGACAGAGATCATGACTACTGTGAGAAAAGCTCGTTTCAGGTGCTGTATGAGTCAACCGATGACTATGGACTGATGCAGAGAAGAAATTAGAAGTGTTAAAAACAATGTATAAGAATTGGAAGAAAAGGAGACTGATTTTGTGTCAGGTTTTATGTATGTATGATCAGGCTAAATTTCTTTCCTGGCTAGAGATAAGGGAGAAAGTTTATGATAATAACTGCTTGTTTTGATTTTTAACTTTGTGGATTGGAGATACTGTTTTCAGTGGTAATAGAGATCTGATGTGTGTTTATGCATTTGGATAGATGCCCACTTAAGCTATGTCTTCAAAAGAATAGAACTCTCCCTTGAGCTGACTTTGGGGATTTCGATCGTCGGTGCCGGCGGAGAATCTGAGACTTCCGATGCATATATTTTTGCTGTAGCACATGCATTAGTTGTGTGTAACAAACTTTGTAGGTGGAGTTGGTGGCGAGGAAGACAACGACATTTGGTAATTTTGTTACAATGATTAATTTTCTTAAATATTATGTCTTTACTGGTGTAGAATTTAAGTATTGTTACATATGAACTTTTAACTTTGTTTTCCAAAATGTGCAGCATTTAAAAGAGACTGATTTAAAGATATTACTAGTCTTGTGGTGTTGACGTGGTTGTGAACATATGCTCTCATGCAATGATCTGTTGTTTAGATGAGAATCATTTTCTTCTGTATTATGTCAATTTATTTTTGTGACTGTTACTTAGCTTGGGAATTGAATTGCTGTTGGTTATATGTACGATTAGTGACGGTACATTTGTTAAAGTGCAGATTTCTTTTTGGTGAATAAGCAGGATCCGTGTGTTTCGGGGGAAAGTAAAATATATCTTGATTTAATTAATTTGTTCATGTAAAAATCGCATAAGTTTTAATTGTGTTTGGATTTGGATATCAGTATATTTAAAATTAATTGTTGGTTCCAGTCCATATCCAAAACGTATTTATAATAGATAAAAACTTGAATGAGTTTAAATCTCATCATGAGTTCATTCTTGTTTTTGTTAAAATAATTATATATTAATTATGGTGAGTAAGGATAACTAGATTTTATTAATTTATAATTAAATTTATTAATTTTTAATTATAATTTATTAATTCAAAATTAAATTTATTAATTCATAATTATGGTTTATTAATTCAAAATTAGGGTTTATTAATTCACAATTAGAGTTTATTATTCAAATTAGGGTTTATTAATTTCAAATTAGGATTTATTATTCAAAATTAGGGTTTATTAATTCACGATTAGAGTCTATTAATTCACAATTAGGGTTTATATTAAGCTTTATTAATTCTAATTAGGTTTATTAATTTAAAATTATTATTTATTAATTCATAATTATGATTTATTAATTTAAAATGAAGGTTTATTAAATTAATTAATTTTAATTAGAATTAATTAAAAAATTAATTAGGAGATCTCACGCGCACAGTAGACATCCTTTATAATATGCTATTGTTTGTATTCAAGCACTGGTGAATCTTAATCAAGACTTATATTTGAGCAATTGGTGTCGTATGGTGAATCTTATGCAAGACAATAGATTAATTAATTAATGATAGACAATAGATTATTTGTATCTTCAATCCATGTGTTTAGGTGATTGTTTTTCTATTAATACACACCACTGTAAAATGAAAACATCATATTTGAACAGGAAGACGAAGTTTACTCAGTATGCACTAAAGGTACCGACTACAGATTTTCCATAAATTCAAAATAAAAATTTATATTTTAAAAGTAAATAAAATAAAAATATTGAAAATATGATTGTATTTTAAGTGAAACAACTAATAATACCTACTAACAAGCATAAAAAAACATATCATAATATCATCGTGCAACGGGAACATCCATTTTTTTTATTTTTTTTTAATCTTCTTTTCTACACTGTTCAAGACTTTGATCTGTTTAATAACTATTTTAAGTTGGACTAATAATCAGGTAGTTAAAATAATGTGCAAAATGCGTGGTAGGTGTAAATGCACATAGTTAAATGAGTTGCATACTTGCATATTCCATTAATTTTCCGCTCCTTTGATTTTCTAATTTTAAAAGTGAATGAGTGGACTACCAAAGAAAAACACAAAAACTCCTATACATCTATATGCACGGTGCGGACGGATAAATGTATAATTTGTTATTAAAAAAAATATCATTTACATTAAAGAAAAGTATCATTTGTTTTTTCTTATAAATTAGAAAGTATCATTTACATTGAAGAAAAATATTATTTACATTGAAGAAAAATATCAAAGTTCACATGTGGAGACGAATGTACATGAGCCCGCCTCTTAGAAAAAATATTGAAAGAAAATACTGAATTAAAATACAGTATGAAAAATAAAAGATCCAAACTAGAAAAGGTCGGGGGAATATACAAATTTAAAAAAAAAGAGATTGTGATATAGAAATTTAAAAAAGCATGTCTTATATTTGTTTGCAAAGAAAAATTTGATTAATTTTAAGTTTATAGGTCTATGAATTTTAAATAAATATACATAAGTGATTATTGTAAAAACTTCTATTATAATATAAACTATTAACTAATGAATTAATTTGAATTTGCTATGAAAGTATTTGAATTTGTGGTAAAAGTTGATGAATTTAAAAAATAAAATTTCGTCCCTTATGGAATTCTAACCAAGGTACGAGTTTATCCAGCAAAGTCATGAATTCATTGTAGATCTTCAAATCTAAGAGCCAAAAATGATTTCTATTTTATATGTTAAGATTGAATTGTATTTAATCCAAGTTAATACATATGCACACACGTACATACAAACACATACTTATATATACATATATGGAAGAGTTCAAATAAAATTTATTTTTGATAAAACCTAAAACTAATATACTTTAAGTACAACGTTAATGTACTTTATGTATAAAGTTCTTTATACTACGAAATATTGATGAATAGTGTTGTCTTCTACCGAACTCGATGGTGCATTAGTTTTATACATAAAGTGCATCTATATACGTAAAATGCATTGATTTTTTAGTTTTTATGAAAAATAAGTTTTTATTATAACTCAACCATATATATATATATATATATATATGGAGGATCAAATAGTACCGAGCCCGAGATAAGTATGTAGTACTCAATCTCATCCATCCATCCTATTAATCGTGTGGGTGAGATTCGCCTTTGATTTTAAAAGTTTTACGTTAATTTATGGTAGTAAGGCGAGATTAGTAATTTGATTTGTTATGTGATTTCGAAAATAAACCATGCATATATTTGAACTGAACTATTCATTCAGATGAACACAAAAATGCATTCACTTGAATACAAACATGCATATGAGTTTCAGTTTTAATGCATGCTGGAAATGCACTCTCGGCGCTTTCGCAAGATCCAACGCCCGCTCACGTGCACCCAGCGCCCGCTCGCATCCACCCAGCTCCCGCTCGCACACACCCAACGCCACCCAGCGCCCGCTCGCACGCACCTAGCGCCGGTTGGGTGCGATGCAGTGTTATGTTGTTTTAAATGCAGTATTTTGTTTTTTTAAATGCAGTGTTATGTTATTTCATATGCATTATTTATGTTTTGTTGTGGCTCTTCTCAAACCCAGCGTCAACGTGCACCCAGCGCCCTACCCGGCTTGGCGCACCCAACGGCGTCCTACCCGGTCGGCGTGCACCCAACGTCCCTACCGGTGAGCACGCACCCAGCGTCGGTTGGGTGCGATGCATTGTCATGTTATTTTGAATCTGATGTCATGTTGTTTTGAATGAAGTGTCGTGTTATTAAGAATGCGATGCCCCAAACCCGGCGCCGCGGATACCCAATGCTCACGGACTCCTCTACCCGGTGGCGGGCATCCAACGCCTTGGACACCTTCCATTTGCCCCCGAGCGAAAATGGGCTTCCACGTCAAATTTTGATCGTCCACGTGTTCAAATGTGTGGTCTAGATCGGTACTACATACTATCGGGGACCGGTACTATATATATAGGGGAGGGTTAACGTGAGAACCATTTTTATCATATGAACGTGAGAACAAAAAAATAATGAATTCGTTGAGAAAGTTAATGAATCTAAAAATATCCAAAAAAATAGAATTTTCGTCCCTCATGGGATTCGAACTCAGGTGAAAAATATTAAAATTTTGGATTCAGTAACTTTCCCAGCGGATGCATCAGCTTTCATAGCAATTCATTTTGTTCATTGTGAAATTTTGTGGTTCTTAGTTCTCACGTTAAAAATGGTTCTTATTTGAACCAAACTATATATATATAAGACATTGAAGATTCTCAAAGCTGCGACACAATTCCGTAAACTCATAGAGATTTACGAAGATTGAGCAGATGGGCAACAATTATTAAATTGTAACTGTTATTCTTTTGTAATTTTCTTCTTTTTCATTTTTCTTTTACGTATAGGATATAACGTGTAATGTATTATTGAAAGCATTATATAGGATAATGATAAACGCATTTTACACGTTTATAGTTGATATTTGAAGATGAGTTTAGCTCGTTTAATAATGCGTTTACGTATCGATTCCTAATGTTTTATCTATTTTAGAAGATCTTGCTCTTGGGTGTTCTTTTGGTGTTGTGTAGGTCTATATGTTGAAAATCGAAGCAAGGAGCGGCGCACGAGCCAAAACACACAATCTGGCGTGTTTCTAGCGACCAGACTGGCGGTCGCTAGGCGGCGCTAGAAACACGCGAGAACCCGGCATACATGACCATGAAATCGTGCCCATGGCGAAGCCCAGCGTCGAGAAAGCCAGCGGGCGATTTCGCGACCACTTGAGTATGGCTAGCGATCGCTAGTCGGTCGCGAGGTACCGAAGCGGCGCAAGAGGCGACCATGCGGACGAGAAGGCAGCGAGACTTACCAGCGACCACACCTAGCGACCGCTAAGGGTGGTCGCGAGACAACAGCGAAGGAAAATTAGGGTTTGGGGTGTGCTATATATGGCAACACCTCGCCCTAACTTCAGACCTACGATTCGAGCCTCTTTTCTCGGTTTTTTCATAAGTTTTTAGAGTTTTAGCTTTAGGTTCCATATATTTTCATTCTAGAGTTGTTTCTGGTTGTTCTTCGTTAGTTTACGTTTGTTTACGATCCGGACGTTTCGTCCGACGATCTCGCAATTTTCCGTTTTTATTTGAGGTTGGGATTCGAGCCCAACGTGTTCATCAACCTACATCACGGGTTTTATATATTTAATTTCCGTCTTTATGATTAAATCGTATTTCATTCCGTTTATAATCCTGGGTTTGCATTCAAGCCCATTCTAGAGTTGTCAGCTAGTTTTCGTTCTAATCCTAGGGTTTGCATGATTCGATCCTATATGTTGTGATTCTGTTATCGTTATTTACCGTCCATGCATTGATTCATGATTCGATTGTGCTTATTTATATGTGTTGGTTTCGATCAATCTCGATGCATATTTAGTTGTCGGTTAATTACGTAATTGTGTTAATTGTCAATCGATATCGAATGCATGATACGAATGAGCCTTGAGTCGTGTTGAGATAGGATATTCGTAGGAAGCATATTCTTTGTGATCCGTTTGGAGTTACTTGTTTTCACCTAGAGGCGTACTGATGTAGGAAAACTAGTAATCTCTGACCGCTTTGTAATAAACGAAATTGTCGGTTATATATGTGATCTTCCATTTTGTTTGGATTAAAATTGGTTAATAGGAACAGGATAATCATACGTTGTGGATAGGATTAATGACCCTAGGGTTAGTCGTCTTTATCATTTTTAAACATCCGAGTGTTTATTGCTTTAATTTACTTTGCTTTTGTTACCTTTGCTTTGGATTGAGTTCGAAGCCCTAAAATCTCACAAAACCATTTTGTTGCTTGGATAATGATGAATCCTTGTTGAGTTAGCTTACGTATTTTGCATTACAATCCACATGGATCGATACTTACTTACCTATATTTACACCTTTTCGTGTTAGAAAATTAAGCGATCGGATAACAGTGTTACACATATGTTACGCCTTAGTTGGTAGATAGGTGAATAGTAATAGGCATTATTTTAGTGGTATGAATAGTAATAGGCATTATTTTAGTAGTGTGAATAGTAATATGCATTATTAGTTGGTGGATAGGTGTAGGCACCATTTGTTGTCCGATATATTTGCCTATAAATAGGCATTCTTTCTGTTGTAAAAATCATCCCAAGTACTCCGAGAAGCAATAAACCTTTGAGCTTTCTGAAAACAAAACATGTGTTGTTAAGTTTTCAGCTTTCTTACTCTTCTACCGATCATAAATTCTATACCAATCCTTAGAGCTACATAATATATCCCATTCCATATAAAAAATAAAAAAAAATCCTTCAATTCCGCAGAACATATTGTATGGAAACGAAGGCTCCGTCCCTGCTTCTTCATCATAAGAGTTCTGTGTGAGCTCTATCTGGTATATTTTCTTTTCCCCTTCTGTGGTTTAATGTGTAACCCGAAAAAACACACCCTACCCAAAACAAACAAAATAATTTCATTGAAAATGAAGCTATAAAATTATTCTCACAATTTATTTCACAAGAATTAGAAAAAGGACCTGATATTACAACAAGTAAAAATTATCCTATAATATTAAGATTAGAAAAACTAGGTTACAAAAGCAAAAGTAAATTATGTTTGTAAAATAAAAATAAAGTTACTCGAAATTACAATTAGAACAAAAATGGAGAGTATAGTGCGAAGATGTAGAAGAATTTAGAAAACAAATTAATGAAATGTTAAAAGCAGGATTAATTAGACATTCAGAAAGTCCTCATAGATCTACAGCTTTTATAGTAAGAAATCATTCAGAAATAAAAAGACAAAAACCTAGGATAGTATACAATTATAAAAGATTAAATGATAATTGTAAAGATGATGGTTATAACATACCAAATAAAGAAACTTTAATTTACACGTATTATTGAAAGCATTATATAGGATAATAGGTGTTACACATATGTTACGCCTTAGTTGGTAGATAGGTGAATAGTAATAGGCATTATTTTAGTAGTGTGAATAGTAATATGCATTATTAGTTGGTGGATAGGTGTAGGCACCATTTGTTGTCCGATATATTTGCCTATAAATAGGCATTCTTTACATTGTAAAATCATCTCAAGTACTCAGAAGCGATAAACCTTTGAGCTTTACGAAACAAAACATGTATTGTTAAGTTTTCGACTTTCTTCTCTTTACCGATCATAAATTCTATACCAATCCTTAGAGCTACATAATATATCACATTCCATATAAAAAAAAAATCCTTCAATTCATTGAACATATTATGCGGAAGCGAAGGCTCCGTCCCTTCTTCATCATAAGAGTTACATGTGAGCTCTATCTCGTATATTTTCTTTTCCCTTACGTGGTTTAATATGTAACCCAAAAACACACCTTCCCCCATTTGGTATCGAGCTACAAAACTTCGAGGCCTAAAAGACTAGGGACAGAGCTTAACGTGTTAGGCAAACATGATGTTGTAAGTCCTCTTTGTTGTTAAGAACCCGCCTAGGTGCGAGGATTAAGATGTTTTTAGTAATGATATTATATTGGTGTGTAGAGTTGATTTTTGAAGAACTCTTAAACCATATATATATGTATATTATGTTAAAGCGGGATATGTTTAATCATAAAAATAAGGATGGTATTTGAATTTATGAGAAGTATTAGAGTAAGAAATTTTAATCATTGATCAAAACTTCGTTTGTTCAATCGATTTTTAGATCTTGAGAATCTTAGAGATAAGCATAAAATATCTTGCGATAATTATAATTTTATTTGTCAATTTGATCGAAAATTTAAACATATATTACATTAGGAAAATAGTCATTTAAACGTATTATAAATTTAATTATAAATTTAAGCCGTAATTTTGAAAAGAATAAAAAGCGATAGTAATAATCTACTTAAAGAAATAATACAAAGTAATCAAGAAAAGAATAAATTAATTAAGCAGTCGTTGAAAACTTTGATTATATTAAAGAACAAAATAATCAAATAATCTAGAAATTAAACAATTAAATAAAATTTACCTAGTAAATCGATATTAATCGTTAAGTTACTTAATAGAAAATTTAAAACCAAAGAAAGTTGAATTAGAAACTAAAAAACTATTAGGAGAAATTAAATTACAAATCGGTGAAACTTTTAATAAATTAGAAACAAAATAAATAATAAACCAATAGATCAAGATATAGATAACATTACACAAGCCATAAATAATTTAAGCTTAGGTTCACAAGAAAGACCTAGAAAATAACTCCTACAATATATAATTATTGGAAGCCTAAAAATGAGTAATTTTAGACCATTTACGGACATTCACAAACTATACTGACAAAATAGAAATTCTACAAGTAATATAAATGAAATTGTTACTTGAGATACATTTTACATAGGATGCTAAATTCAGAAGAGGATAAAGTAATAGTTCTCAACAGACTATACAATTAGAAGAAGAAATAGATGTTGATAGAAATTTAGAAATTTACAATAATCGAGTTTTGAAATCTTACAACCAAGGGTTTTATATCAAGCGAGAATAATAAATATAAATACAAGTTTTATTAGAGGAAGTAGAAGTAAGTACTAGAGTGGTTGATGGTACAATAGAATTTATAGATTTACTATCACCGGAAACTATAAAGAAACTAATTAAAAGTAATAAACTATTTTCACATATAGGATTAATAATAATAGGAATAAAAGCATTTGGAAGACAAGAGGTAGGAACAAAAGCTTTAGTGTTAATTACAGATCAATCATGGCAACAAGATGTTAAAAGAGCTATTATATCAGGAATGGAAGTAGATTTAAACAAAAATTCAGCATTATTTTATTGTGCTCCTAATATTTTAAAGGATACTAGAGATATAAGTAAAATAAAAATTGCAATACAAACTAAAGGATATACAAATTATGAAGGAAATAATTTAGTAATAAGTATAGGAGTATTAGGAAAAATGAGTACATCTTCAAGTATGAAATATAAAGTTAATATTGAAAAAATGATAAAGTTATTGCTTCAAAAGAAATTAAAATGATAGAACCACAAAAATTGATCCTCTTGAATTAGCGAGGATTAGAATGGAATTTAGAAGATTTAAAAAGAAATCTAATGAAGTTTTAGTCCCACAAAAATATTATTTATGATAATAATGGACAAGCCAATTTAAGATTTACAAATTTTATAAAAGAAATAATAAAAATGAGGAAAGTGAATATGATGATGATATGGAAATAAACTATAACTTAATGAATGAATATTATGATCTGAGAACCAATTTATGATCTGATTACGAAGAAATAGATACATTAGAATTAACTGAAACAGAAATGATAGGATATTGTCAATTTAATAACGAAGATTACAATAATAATTTAGAAAGTGATATAGAATTTGAAACAGATTCAAATTTGAAGAAACAAAAACAACGATAGATGAAATAATTAATAAAAATTCTTGAAATAAATTTGCAAGATCAAGTTGATGATATGTTAATCGAATGTATTACGAATTAGGAATGGATTCTAATCAAGCTTATAAAAATTAGAAAATATTTTAATCTACCATTAGTTTGAGAATTGAACAAGGAAAAATCATGATTAGCGATTTCTATAAAATAATAATAGAAAACTAATTTTATGGACGTTTCTATGACTCCTAGTAATAAAAGACCTAAACCAGAATTTATACAACAAGGAGAAGGTAGTACAACAGGACAAGGTAGACAAAATTGGATACCAGCCCAAGCCCAATATGAAGGAGAATCTCGAATAATTGGAAAAGGAAAAAGAGCTCCAATAGGAAAATTATATAGTGAAGATATGTTATATATAGAAGAACAAAGCCCGCAATTATGGGGAGATGAAGTTTTAGTTTGGGAACAAACGGTAGTAAGAAATTGGGAAAAAGAAAAAAGAGGAGATATGGATATGTTTTCTTATTTAGAAACAACCTTAGGTCCAACAGCCTTAGGATTATGGCAAGTAAAAATCTCAAGCTCGATGAAATAAATCAATTAAAAGCATTAGGAGATAATCCTTATAACTTTACAAGTGCAATAAGACTATTAATAATAGGTGTTGATCCGACAAAGATAATACATTTTGCAAGATACTGAATAAGAAATTTAGAACAATTAAGTATTTGATTTTAAATATATAAGAGAATTTACAAATGACTTTGTTAGATTATTATCACAAATGGTAGAGCAATGGACGATGAATTATGTAATAAATATTTTATAAAACTTCCGGAGATTTAGGAAAACAAATACATGAAGCACAGGAAGTGACTACTCCTAATTTATGAATAGGACCAAGAATAACTTTTACATTTAAATATTTAGAAGATAGATGTAAAGATACGGTAATAAAAGAACAAATAAAAGACAAGCATGGGCATTTTGTAAAACTGCTATTTATACACCTCGAACTTATGGATATTATAAAAACCATATAAAAGGTATTAGAAAAAGCACTACTTATAAACATAACAAGAATAAAGATAGAAATAGATATGTTAAGAAACCTTACAAAAGAAAGTGTAGATGTTTTATATGTGATTCAGAAAAACACTTAGCTAATAAATGTCCCAATAAAAATAAAAATTATGAAAGAATAAATTTAATAGAAGAAATAGGAGAATATAATATAGAAGTTATAAACTCAGAAGATTCTGATAAAGTATTTATACAGAATATGAAAATGAAAAGGAAATAGATCCTACAGTAGTAACATATACATATATGAATATATTAAATAATTGTTTACATTATTGGATTAAAGAAAAAGAAAATAATCATATTCCATGTATTAATTGTAAATTATATCCTGAAATTACAAGAAGATATCAATGTAATAAATGTTTAGAAGAAATTTGCTTCTTATGTTTAGAAAAATTATTTGGAATAAAAACTGAATTAAAAGGAAAGGCTAAAATTGAAGAAAATAAAAATACTTATATTTATAAAGAAAAATTGGAAAAACATGAAATAATGTTTGAACTATATAATCATAAATATTTAAAATTAGAAAATAAATACAATGAACTCCAAAAAAGAATAGAAGTTATAGAATATACATTAAATGATTATAAAAATTTGAAAATATTGAACTAAATCAAATGGCGAAACAAATAGAGAAGAAGAAAAATATTAATAAATAATAGTAATAATACAACAAATCCAGCGACAACAACTCTAATAAATATTCAATGTAGATTATGGATAGATAATGAAAATCATATTGATTTAAATGCTATATTAGATACTGGAAGTACTAAAAGTTTAATAGGATATAGTTTAGTAGATCCTAAGTTCCATAAATTATTAAATTATAAAATGGAAACGAGCAGTTGAAAATAGAATTATGAAAATTACACATTGTTTAGAACCAACGGAATACAATTTTAAATTTTCTTTGGTAATTATAGTTTAAAATATGATTTACCTCGGGTAATAATAAACCCAAAAGAAACTAATTCTAAAGATTTCTTATTAGGATTAAATTTTATTACTAGTTTAAATGGTAATTTAACAATTGCTAAAAATTTATTACACTAAACAAGTTTATAGTTTTCCAACACATAGATATACACATACATCGAGTTTGCCCAAAGCGTGGTGGACTAGGAGAATTAGATTTTTAAAACAAGTACAAAACAAACAAAATAATTTCATTGAAAATGAAGCTATAAAATTATTCTCACAATTTATTTCACAAGAATTAGAAAAAGGGCCCGATATTACAACAAGTAAAATTATCTTATAATATTAAGATTAGAAAACTAGGATTAATAGGAGATGATATTACAAAAGCAAAAGTAAATTATGTTTGTAAAATAAAAATAAAATTACCGAAATTACAATTAGAACAAAAATGGAGAGTATAGTCAGAAGATGTAGAAGAATTTAGAAAACAAATTAATGAAATGTTAAAGCAGGATTAATTAGACATTGAGAAAGTCCTCATAGATCTCGACTTTTATAGTAAGAAATCATTCGAAATAAAAGAGGAAAACCTAGGATAGTATACAATTATAAAAGATTAAATGATAATTGTGAAGATGATGGTTATAACATACCAAATAAAGAAACTTTAATAGCACTTATACAAAATAAAAAGATATTTAGTAAATTTGATTTAAAAAGTGGATATAATCAGTTAAAATTAGAAGAATGGTTTAAACCATGGACTGCTTTTACTTGTCCAGAAGGACAATTTGAATGGAATGTATTAAGTTTTGGGTTAAAAAATGCGCCTGCTATCTTTCAAAGATTTATGGATAATATATTTTTAAAATATAAATTTTGTCTAGTATATATTGATGATATTCTTGTAGCAAGCAATAATTTAAAAGAACATGAAGAACATTTAAACATTATATTTAAGGAAATTGAAAAGAATGGTATAGTAATTAGTAAAAGAAAAATGGAATTATTTAAAAGAAAATTTTCATTTTTAGGATTAGAAATTGGAAATGGAAAAATAGAATTACAACCTCATATTGCTACTAAAATTTTAGAATTTCCAAATAAATTAACAAATTTATAACAAATACAATCATTTTAGGATTAGTAAATTATCTAGAAAATTTGTTCCAAATCTTAGTAAATTAGTGGGTCCATTATATAGTAAAACTACTAAAATGGTCAACGACATTTTAATATAGAAGATGAAAAACTTATTCAAAAATTAAAATGAAATAAAAATATTAAACCTTTAGAATTACCTACAGTGATAGTTATATAATTATTCAATGTGATGGATGTAAAGAAGGATGGAGAGCAATATTAATTTGTAAACCCCATAAATTCATCCAAAAATGAAGAAAGAATATTGCTTATGCTAGTGGAAACTTTAATAAAATAGGTTTAAATTGGACATCTTTAGATTATGAAATACAAGCATTAATAAATTCTTTAGAAAAATTTAAAATATGGTTAAAAATGAATTCAACATTAGAGCAGTTGTGAAGCCATTGTAAAATTTATTAATAATGCTAATAGTAAAAAGTTAATAAGACAAGATGGATAAATTTACAACAAATAATTCAAGGAAATAATTATAGAGTAAAATTTGAACATATAAAGGTAAAGATAATAATATTGCGACCTCTTATCTAGAAAGATAAATCGTCTTTTTATGCGAAATGGATAGAAAAATTATAAAGCCTTCAAAGGAAAGAAAGTGGCGGGGGTACACACAGAACACGCACACGAGGAGTTTGAGGAAATTCCTCGTTTACTTTAATCAATAATCAACTAACGTCTGAACCCTAAAGCACAGGTTCTTTAAATACTAAACAAGATGAGAATAAGAAATTGCAACTAAGTCCTATAAGAATAATAAAACTGCAAACAATAAACAAATGCAAATTAATAAATTATTTCTTCAAGATGGAAGAGGCATATTTCTCCAAGAATGCTATCGCGGCTTCATCTCCATCATTCTCCCCAGGTGGGAGGCGATTAAGCCTCGAATCGGGCGGCTTCATCTCCAGAAGAATCTCCAGAAAAGAGGATGAGGTGCTTGACATTAAACACATCTGAAGTACGGACATGGCTTGGTAAATGCAACCTGTATGTATTCGGATTAATCTTCTCAACCACCTCCACAGGACCAATCTTGCGTGCAGATAGCTTATTATACTCATGAGCCGGGTAGCGATCCTTCGTAAGAACAGCCCATACATAATCACCGACCTCAAATTCCACATTGCGACGCCGCACATCCGCATCAGCTTTATAGCGGGCGTTTGCCGCTTTCAAGTGACTTCGCGTAGCCTCATGTACTGCACGCAAGTCAGCTAACATGTCATTTGCTCTAGCATCCGAAGGGACATGCATCGAGGCTTGAATTAGATCAACAGGACCTCGAGGAAGCACGGCATACACCACCTGAAATGGCGCAAACCCAGTACTCCGATTTTTCGCTGAATTGTGCGCAAATTCTGCTTGACCCAACTTCGAATCCCAAGACTTCAAATTATCCCCTACCAAACAACGTAGCAAATTCCCAAGAGAGCGATTAACCACCTGCATGCGGCCGTGCATGCTGCGGATGATATGCCTTCTGAAATCCAATGAGTGTTAGCCATAAGCCATAAAACTGCGCCAAAATGGCTAAGAAGCGAGTGTCGCGGTCGAGAAACAATGGAAGAGGGTAGACCGTGCGGACGATACACCTCCCGGAAAAATAAGCGGGCAACATGGGCGGCATCGGTGGTGCGTTTACAAGGAATGAAGTGCACCATTTTGAAAAGCGATCAACCACTACAAAGATTGAATCGTTGCCACGTTGGGTCTGGAAGCCCCAACACGAAGTCCATGCTAATCGCTATCCAAGGTTGAGAAGGGATCGCAAAGGCCGATATAGACTGCGTTGGTAGCGCGCCGCCATATGACAAACCCGACGATGAGCCACGAATCGCGATACATCACGCCTCAATGAGGCAAGAAGAAGCGGCGTCGTACAAGGTCAATAGACCTATCACGGCCACATGACCTATACCATGCAAATCGGAAATAATCTTCAAGCGAAGGCGGATTACGGAATGCAGACAAGTGCCTTTGAAAGAAAACCATCAACTAACAAATATTCATCCACGGAGCCACTAGCGAGGATTGCGAATATTCTTGAAGAGCGGATCGAGGCGAACAGCGGGCGAAACTCGTCGAATCGGTCACACTCGGCGCATTTCAGGAGAAGTAAGGTGCGGCGACTCGAGCATCGGCGACCACTATTAGATCGCGCGGATCGATGCTTTAGAACAAGTAAAGCTGTTGTAAGTAGCGACCCACAAGCATGACACGAGGATATGGAATCTTGTGAATTAATATGCTTAAGGGCATCATGATCGGTGTATAGAATGAAGTCTCGGTGGAAGAGATAATGGCGCTAATATCATTGTCGCACGCACAATTGCGTAAAATTCCCGTCATATGTACTATAGCGAACACGAGGACCATTCAATTTTTCACTGTAGTACGCCACGGGGTGGCCCATCTGACTAAGCACGGCACCGATACCCACATTGGAGGCGTCACATGAAAGCTCGAAAGGAATGTTGAAGTCCGGAAGAACCAAGAGAGGAGCCGAGGTGAGTTTCTGTTTAATAAGATCGAATGCGAAGTCGGCATCAGGAGTCCAGAAGAAAGATTTTCCTCTCATGCAATCCGTTATAGGGGCCATGATCGGTGAAGTGTGGTATGAGCGGCGATAAAAAAAGCGAGACCATGAAAACTTCTAACTACCGTTAACGTCGGGGGTGGGCCACGCATAATTGCTTCGATTTTGGATTCATCAACATGGAGGCCTCGTGTAATCTTGTAACCCGAAATAAAAGCGAATCAACCGCAAAGCGCACTTATTAGGCGCCGCATAAAATTGTTCCTTACGTAGCAAGAGAAAACAAGACGCAAGTGTGCTAAATGCTCGGTCGAGGCGGCTATACACTAGAATGTCGTCAAAATAAACAACAACACAAGTCCCGATGAGTGAGCGCAATGGTGATTCATGACCCGCATGAAGGTGCTTGGTGCATTTGATAACCCAAACGGCATAACTAACCACTCATATAAACCTTCGCGCGTTTTAAATGCTGTTTTCCATTCATCCCCTGGTCTAATTCTGATCTGGTGGTAACCACTTCGGAGATCTAACTTGCTGAAAACAGAAGACCCGGAAATCTGATCAAGCAAATCATCAAGACGAGGAATAGGAAATCTGTAACGAATAGTGATCTTGTTGATAGCCCGACTATCCACACACATGCGCCAAGATTTATCTTTTTTTGGGATTAAAAGAGCCGGCACAGCACACGGGCTAAGGCTCTCCCGTCGCGTCAAGACCGTAAGAGTTCATCCACACGGCGTAACTCTTCATGCTCTTTCGGACTCATACGATAATGGGGTCGGTTCGGTAGAGATGCCCCTGGCACTAGGTCGATCTGATGTTGAATATCTCGGAGTTGGGGCAAACCCGCAGGCTGATCCGAAGGAAACAAATCGGCGAACTCCTCAAGCGGTGGACGAATGGTATTAGGGATCGGGCGACTACACTTATGTCATGTAGAAGGAGGATATATGCATGGTGCGGTGGTCGGTTCGCCTCAAAATCCATGCGTGTCAGAAATAAAATTGGTTCGCTAGGGGCCGATGTCTGGGGAATGGATGGATGGAGGACTATTTTGCAACCATTGAACAAAAAGCTATAAGTATTAAGTTTCCCATCGTGCAACACGCCCATCAAACCGCGATCGACCAAGTAGAATATGACATGCATCCATAGGTACTATATCACACCACACAGAATCAGAATATTTATTTCCAATACTAAACTGAATTAAAACTCGACGATCCACAGTAATAGAATGGCCACGTTGGAGCCAGGCCAAAGAATAAGGATGAGGGTGTGGTTCGATAGTCAAAGCCAATTTCTGTACCGCATCAGTAGCAACCACATTCTCACATGCGCCCGAATCAATAATAAATTTACATACCTTCCATTAACCGTGCATGTAGATCGAAGATAAGGGGCGTTGGATTAAAGAGGGCTCGCAAACTGGAGCAAGGCATGCGCGACGAATAACCAGCGCCGCTCCCGTATCACCAACAACATGCTCCTCAAGTAGAGGGGTGTCTACTGGATCCTCATCAAAAATAGGGGCTGACTCATATTCAGGGGTGGAAACCCCTTCCGCAAAATAAATCTGTTGGTGGTTTGGACATTGTGACCGGCGATGACCAGGTTCCCCACATGCGAAGCAACGAAGATCTGATGCCGTGCGATTGGACAAAGCCCCCGGTCCCGGTGCGGTGTAAGCCTTGTTGTCGGTGGGGGTGAGTGTGGAGCAGCGATCATTGGGCGAGTCGGAAGAGAGGCTGCCTGTCGACGCTGAAATTGCTTCTCAAGTTGAAGAGCCCGCTGGTGCGTTTCAGACACCGTCAAGGGCATAAACATATTCAGCGTGTCCTGGAACGGCACCCGTAAACCCCCAATATACCGACACACTAATTGCTCTTGTGTCTCTCGAACATCCGACCGTGTAATTAACAGATAAAACTCCTCCGTATATTCATCCACTGTTCGAGCCCCTTGCCGTAAATTTTGAAGACGGTGATATAAGGTGCGGCGTAATTGTGAAGGAACTCCTATCCATGTGCTTGCGAAACTTGGACCACACGGTAACTTTATTCTTCCCCTGGCGGAGACGGGTCGACTTCAGTTGTTGCCACCACGCCGCAGCCCGACCTCGGAATCGTGTGGCAACCAACGCAACCTGTCTATTGTCCGGTACCCCTTTAAACTCCAATAGTTCCTCCACAGAACCTATCCAGTCCAAATATTCCGAACCATCCATGCCGCCGTTGAATTCCTGTAACTCGAGACGAAACCCCATCTCCCAACGATTATCTGGTTGATCACGACGCTGGTGTCGATCACGATGATCAGTCCGGGGGTCGAACGCCGCGAACGGATTATCCACAGAAAGGGTATCTTCCTCGTCCCAAGAAGGGATAGGGGACAGATCGCGCGGAGGCGGCGCTTGATTGCCGCGCGCGGGACCTGCGCCGCGCCGTTGATGGCGGGGGTTGGCCTGACGATCAAACTGAACCGTCAGACGTTCAATTTCTGCATCATGCCGTGTGCGCATCGCGGCCAATTCTGCCGTGAGAGTAGCGACCTGTTGACGCAACTCGGTGACATCAATGCGTGGAGGCATGGCGATCGGAGTGTCCTGGTCGCTGATACCAACTGACGCAGCGGGTACACACAAGAACACGCACACAGGAGTTTGAGGGGAAATTCCTCGTTTTCTTTAATCAATAATCAACTAACGTCTGAACCCTAAAGCACAGGTTCTTTAAATACTAAACAAGATGAGAATAAGAAACTGCAACTAAGTCCTATAAGAATAATAAAACTGCAAACAATAAACAAACGCAAATTAATAAATTTTTCTTGAGGCTGGAAGAGGCATATTTCTCCAAGAATGCTATCGCGGCTTCATCTCCATCAGAAAGTTACACAGCCCGAAGTCTCTAAGACGAGAGGAAGAAAAATTATACGATTCGAGTTACGAGAGACATTATCCAATGGATATCTCTTGACGAGGAAACTAAAAGTGTTACGAGTTCTCCGGACTAAGAAATCCAAAGATTACAAAGATGAAATTCAATTGGGAGCAGTAACTTTACAAAATGCTCAAATCACCTTTCAGATTTAGAGCAATTACAAAGGTTACAGAGACAACAGTTATCATTGATAATCTATGGCATATTCAAACATTGCCAAAAGCTACGACTTTCAAAGTTCAAGTTTTAAATGCTCGGCATTTTATTTTCGACCAAAATCAAACACGAGCAACCCCAAAAGTTTACACATTATGTTATTTTCGGAGGAACAAAATTGGAGTTTTCATAACTTTAATCTTGTTCAAAATATATTAATTGTCCTAAACCTCTTTGGAAAGGTTACTACGATTTTTGAAGCATTGTCAAATGCTAGAGAAGCCTTTGGTATACAAGATTTTTTATTGAACGGAGGAAGTCAAAGTTTTGCTCAGTTACAAGAAAACCCAGTAGTGTAATTCAACACGGTCTTCTTTGTTAAAAATTATGAATTACAACTTGTGGACTTTGAAAGAAAACTTCGATCTTAACAATCAATTGAAAAGTTTACAAAATGATTGTAATTACAAAGATCGAACGATCTCGGTCATGGAATCAACCATTACAAAGTTAAATCAAAAAATTGATTTTTTGAAAACAAAAACCCAGTATGTTCCACCTCCAAGAAGTTTTGAAAATTTTAAAACTAGAATTCTTGATATTCCTTGGATAGAAACAATGGAACCGATCCGGAAATTGTTCGACCTTGAAGAAATTATTTCTACAAAAGTTTTACAAGTTTCCTCAAAACTTGTTGATTTACAAAAGAAAATTGTTGAAATTTATTTCAATGAATCAAAATTCAAGGCGTAAAAATCATACAAAGGCACGATGTTTATAAAATTATCTGAAAGAAGGATATTAATTGATGAGCAGATCGAATTCGACCTTCTACTTCTGATTGATTTAAACAAGATGACATGCGGATGAAATGACAATCAATTTTACCACAATGGTATGATTGATTTCATGGAATTCGATTATCTGAAAAAAGCGAAGACCTAATGAACAAATTGGGAGAAAATTTCTATTGACGGTGGCAATATTTCATCCTTATCTTCCAATAAAGGTCTCTTCAAAATTCTAGCTTCTCTTCGGAAGCTACATCTCACGATTATCGCCCGACTAGAAAAAGAATTTATTTGTGAGACATTGAATATTCTAGCGATATCTTCAAACCGGATGTAAAAAGAGGAACGGATCATTTTACATTTCAGTATTCTGAAGAACAAATTAACATATTTCAGAAGTCTGAAAACATCCCTAAACTTGAATTATGGATGATGTATAAACTTGTAGCTGAAGGACATTATTTACAAATATGGGTTACACCAAATTGGAATATGTTCCTTCCTTTCAGCGGAGAAGGTGATAGTCTTACAGATGAAGAAATTACTTTCATCAATACGGATAAAGAAGAAGAAGACATTGAAGATTCTCAAAGCTGACACAATTCCGAAACTCATAGAGATTTACGAAGATTAAACAGATGGGCAACAATTATTAAATTGTAACGTGTTCTTCTTTTGTAATTTTCTTCTTTTCATGTTTTCTTTTACACGTATAGGATATAACGTGTAATGTATTATTGAAAGCATTATATAGGATAACGGTGTTACACATATGTTACGCCTTAGTTGGTAGATAGGTGAATAGTAATAGGCATTATTTTAGTAGTGTGAATAGTAATATGCATTATTAGTTGGTGGATATATATATATATATATATATATATATATATATATATATATATATATATATATATATATGGGTTAGGTTCCGTAGTACTTGGTCCCCAAATAGTATATAGTATCCAATATAGATCACACATTTTGAACATATGGTCTTGCACATGGTGACACGTGGTAGTTCATTATCTTTTTTTAAAATTTTACAAGGGCAAAATGGGAATAAAGCAAATCAACCTTCTTCTTATTCTTCTTCCATTTTTTTTAATAATGGCGGCGATGACCACGACGGATAGCGACAATAATACATATGAACGACAAAAACAACGACTTTTGAAAGGAAAAAGAAGAAAAAATTTGAGAACAAAATTGATGGATTTTGAGAAAAAATAGAATATAATTTGATAGAGGATTGAAGAATCGAGAGAGATGGTGGCTATATCAGTGGTTCACAGTGAAATTCACCGATTAATTGGGAAAAAACAATGGAATTGACGGAGAATGATAGATGAGAGATTTGTTGTCGAAAAACATAAAAGCATATTTAACAAAACATAAAACTACATGTTGTACGAAACACAAGCATATATTTAACAAAACACGTTCATGCATATGTTTATGCATCTTATAAAACGTAATAATGCATTGTTGTTGGTGGTGAACGAGAGCGCGTCGGGACGACACGAGAGCACGGCGTTCTCTAGGTGTGCGTTGGACTCACGCTTTCAACCTACATGCATAATTGTATTCAAGCGCATGTATTTTGTGTTCATTTAAATGCATTGTTCAATTCAACTAAATGCATGGTTTGTTTTTCAATCACATAACAAATCAAATTACTAATTTACCCATACTTAGTGAAATCAGCGAAATTAAGCTTAAAATTGAAAAATCTCCACCATAGGATCTATGAGATGAGTGGATGAGATTGAGTACTACATACTATTTCGGGTTCGAGTACTATTTGATCCCTCATATATATATATATATATATATATATATATATATATATATATATATGAGTGAGTTATTATAAAACCTTTGTTATCCTATAAGCGTGAGAATAATACATTCTCCACGAAAATTAATGCACTAAAAAATATTTGAATTTTAGTTTCTCATGAGATTCGAATCCGGGTGGTGCATAATGTACTCATCCGACAAAGTGATACATCACCGTAGATCTTTGTGATCTAATGATGAAAATGATTCTCACGTTCTCACTTATTTTAAGATTTTATTTGAACATACTTATATATATATATATATATATATATATATATATATATATATATATATATATATATATATATGAGTTGGATCGATGAAAATTTATCTTTCCGAGAACTTGAGAACTATTAACAAACGCATAAAGTTGTGCACAATGAAAACTTTTAAAATTATTTACAACAAAACAATTTTAGAAAATTTTCGATTTGCATAACTTTATCTTATGTGTATCATCTTTACTAGGAATAACAATGGACCGGATCCGCTAGGTCGAGGTCCAGTCGAATCTAATTTTTTCGCTTGAGTCGGATCCCATCCGGATCCATTGGGTCCAAAAATAGATCGAGACCCAAACCGTAGAAGAACCGTAGGGTCGGGTTCTGAACCTAGATCCATATGTCTTCTCTTCTAAATAAATTACGATCAACTATAATTCACGATAACAATGAATAATAATCAAAATACACAATGAATACTATAATAATTATTTAAAATTTCTATAATAATCATTATACAAAAGTGTTAGTTACAAATTCACTTTTGCTTTCATGATAACAAATAATATTGAAATATGGATAGAAGAAGTAGTACAATATCTTAGAAATAGAACACTCATATCTAATTCATATACAAAATTTTCTCAAGTGCAAGGTATAATTTTCTAATTTTATTAACCCATCATCCAATCCATAATCTAATTTATCCAATTTCAATTAGAAAGAAAATAATATAATACATTTATAAATACAAATAAATAAATAAATATATATATATATATATATATATATATATATATATATATATATATATATATATATATATATATATATATATATATATATATATATATAAGGGGATCAAATAGTACAGAGCATGAGGTAGTATGTAGTAATCAATCTCATCCATTCATTTCATAAATCCTATGGTGGAGATTTTTTGGATTTTAAGCTTATTTTCATTAATTTACTACGAAGAGGTAGATTAGTAATTTGATTTGTTATGTGATTTGAAAACAAAGCATGCATAGAGTTGAACTCAACTATGCATTTAAATCAACACAAAATGCATTCACTTGAACACAAAATGCATATAAGTTTGAATTAAATGTATCTTTGAAACGCACTCCCATTAGGGATGTCGATATGGGTCGAAACCCATGGGTGGTCCGAATAACCGATAAAATTAATGGGTTGAGCTATAAAATCGTAACCGAATATAAAATCGGGCTATTCGAGCCAGCCCATTCGGTTGACGGTTAATCGGTGGCCCGATCGGTCATGGTCGACTATCGGGCGGCATAAAAAAAAAAAAACTCAACTCATTTTTCCCTTTATCTAATAGTTAGAAATTCAAAATTCTTGATTTCAAAATTTATTTTCATATTTAATTATCTTAACTTTTGTAGCTATTATAGATTGATTGTTTATTTAGTTATTTATAATGAATTAATTTTTTTTCAAATTATAAATTTTAATTGGTATTATAGTGAATTAACTTATAAAATATTTATTAAATATTGAATTAGCTATTATGGAATATGAATATTCAGATATATTAAAAAATAATTTAGTTGTGAGCATTATTTTTTATTTTTGATATTGTAATATATTTTAAATAGTACTATTATATTGAATTAACTTATTAAATTTTTTCTAGATATAAGTTTTAACTCCGCTATAATTGTATTATATTATTTAGAGATCATTTAGTTACATGGAATCACGAATATTAAAGCATATTAGAAAAAATGAATTTAGTCATGAGCACCATTTTAATTTTCATTGTTTGCTCTTCAAAGTTAGTATAATAAAATTAAAAAAACTTGTGGAATATATTATATTTATTTTTCACTTATTTGTTTTTACTCCAACGCTTAATATAAAATATTTGTTATAAATATTATTATTATCAATAAAATATATATATATATAGTTTTTTCTTAAACTTTACGGCTGATTGACCGATGGGTTGGCGAAACTTAGAGTTTAGGGTTAGGGTTGAACATTTCTAACCGGAAAAATATCAACCCGAATAGCCGAATCGAATAGCCCGATAACCGAATGGGTTGGTCCGAACCCGAGCGGTGGCTGGCGATTGATATCCTCCCTACTCCCGCTTGCTTCGCACTAAGCGCGGTTGGGCGTGATGCGGTTTTATGTTCAAGTGAATGCAGTGTTATGTTATTTCATATGTATTTTTTGTGTTTTGTTGTGGCTCTTCCCAAACCAGCGTCCCTACCTAACGTTGACGCATACCCAGCGCCCTACCTGTGGAGCCCACCAGTACCTACCAGCGTCCAGTAGCGCACCCAACGTCGGTTGTGTGCGATGCATTGTTATGTTATTTAAAATGCATTTTTATGTTATTCTGTATGCATTATCTGTGTTTTGTTGTGTCTCTCCCAAACTCGGCTCATGGAGATCCCAACGCCATGGACTCCCCTACCAGGCCGGGCACCCAACTCTGTTGGGTGCCTTCCCATTTTGCCCCGGCGAAAATGGGTTACCACGTCAAATTTTGGTGCATCCACGTGTTCAAATGTGTGGTCTAGATTGAGTACTACATACTATCGGGGGGCGGGTTGTAATGACCCTAAATCCTAAATACGATTTAGCGGGGCTAATACTTGGAATAATAATCAAGAAAGCTTTAACAATATATATACAAGAACTCATATGTTCTGGACATATTCAACTAACAACATCATAAAATAAATTAATTCAATTGCGGCGAAACGTGTGAATACACATATGACGATGTGTATTCAAGGTTTCTAATGTATATCGTATTCAAAAGGGTTCCATGCTCGACACATCTTCATCCATCATCTGCTCAACCTGCACATTTAAAAACAAACATGCAGGGCTGAGTACAAGATTGCACTCAGTGGCTCATGCCAAAATAATTTATCACATTTGAATTACTCTGCCCATCACAGTAACACACGAGGTTTTAATTTGAAATACTCGTGCTTACTAAATATTTTCTTTCATTTTCCATAAAGATTCGTCTGGCCAGACATTTTCCATGTATGTATGATCCATATCCACCACAATAATTCATTCCACAATAATTCCTTGTTTGGAGAGGCCTCATCTCACAGACGCCATGTGACCGACCGAGCACCCTTTCGGCTACAGATCACAAATAATCGGTGCACAAAATCCGGGCCATCTCGGCCTGGGATCTGAATTCTCCATCATCCTTGGGGTACTTCCAAGAATACAATTCAAGCATGTCATAAAGTGGGAGCTACCCAACATTATGCATCAACAATCATGAATTGGATACATACACAAAACATAAACATTTTGGGCAGGTAATTAAATAAATCAGTTCATAAATATTTGTTTGCAATAAAGCATCATAAATAAATCATTTGGTAAATTCTACCAGTTTGAGTATAGTAAAGCCCACCTTTACTTTTGAACTTCGAATTTCGATACGTGTTCTCCTCGGTTGCGTGTGAGCCTTCCGTCCCACCTTACGTAAAATTTACGTTTAGCACGTTGTACGCTTTTGAGATTTTCAAAGTTCATTCAACTTTAATAAATAGAATAATAATTGAAGTTCTAATAAACTTTATCGTCGTTTCTACGCGTATTTCAATAAAAATAATTCTCGTATTTGAGAGGCGTAATATGATCTACGATCTCGTTTTAACCTTTTAGGTTAAATAATTAGCGATAATACCTTTATTGATAAAATGATTTCAATTATGAAATCTTTTCTCAATTGAGATAATCGGATAAAAGTGTCGTTTTCACGATTAGCGTATTTAACGAGCGTATTTAAATGCGTTAATTTGAAAGTCAACCATTTTGACTTTTGTTATAAAATTTCAATAAAATACATTTTAATGTATAAAATTAATATAAATCGATTTTCAATCGATTTCTTTTCAATTCTCGATTTTCACGCAAATCGATAAACTTGATTAATATTTTCTTTCAATATTAATCTTTTAATACTTTAAGCATTATTTTATGCTTTTAACGTTATTTAATATAACGTTTAATCTTAAACATAATATTCTATGTTTAATAATTCTCAAAATTTCAATTATGTCTAATATAATTTTAGACATATAATAAATTATTATTCTTGATTAAAAATGAATTAAAATTCCTTATTTTCACTTATAGCTCACGGCTATAACACATTTTTTTTTTTCCAAACTTGTTCCAAATTTTTTTTCTAAATTCATATAGTGTATTATGTTACACTATGATCATTAATACGTATTAATATCACTATAGGGAAATTTGGAACTCACCTATTTCATAGAATAGGTCACGGTTATTTACAAAAATAATACCAAAAATTTTCCAAAAATTCCAATAATTATACACAAGCCTCAAATATTAACATATAATATAATTATAACCTATGGTTTAATAAAATCAAACCATACACCCAGAAATAACCAAATGTAGCTCACGGCTACTATAGGCATATATATACCAAACAATTTTTATAAAATCTAATAAAATTACACTATGCTTATATGCTATCATATAGCACTAATACATCATAATATCATGTAATAACACATTACAAACCATTAATCCTATAGCTCTAGGTTTCGGCACTTTTGAAAATATTTAGCTATATATGTCCAAAAATTCTAATAAATTCCTACAACACCTAATCAATACCCTAGATCAATAATATGCTATTATATTTCTCAAATTAAAATTATACAACAATCTAGCATTTTCCATGCATTTTCGGTAATTAGAGATTTATAGCTTAGGATTTTTATAAATTTCACAATAATCACTATAGGCTTCTATGACAACATATATCATTAATCCAACCCTAACTCATCCATGAAAATTTTCGACACTCATAAAATAATTTCATAGCATGTTTAATTAATTTCTAAACATGCTACATGCTTTCATTTTATATGAATACACATAATTAATAAACAAATATCATACTTAGCATAAATTATACTTAAGAACACATGCTTGAAAACTATGATCAAACCATTAGAAAATTAAAAACTTAAGGTATAATCGAAGCTTGTTCGATTCCTAACCTTGTTAACGGTGTCGATCGGTTGTAGGGTAACTAGAGCTCAAGATATTTGAGAGAATGGAAGAAGATGAAACTTGGTTTTTCAAAAGAAATGCTCTCGGCAGTATGTTGAGAGGAGAGAAGGAGATATAAGTGTGATGTGTTTGTGTTTCAATACATAATATATACTTAGCAAAAATAACAAATGAAACAACACACATGCAGACCCTCTCGGCTCTCTCTCACAAATTAATCAAGACACAAATAAAATGGAATAAAATTGGAAGTCAAAGATTGATTATGTCATGCCTAAATATCTCTTACACATTCATTTACTCTTGGAAGCTTTAAAAAAGATTTTGGGAAGCACAAAGAAAATTTTTGTCTCTTGCTTGTATATAAGCCGTCGACTTCAGTGTGCATGTGGGAAGAAAATCAGATTTTGATTGTTGTAACTCTCAAGTGTATTTTAATACACCTTATCCCAAAAATAGCAATCAAGTGTATAGAAATCAAAATTGATTTTGTGTAAAAATTGTCAACATAATCGGCTCCCAATTAAATTAAAAGCTAGAGTATTTTTCATCTATACATTTTACTTGTTAAGTGTGTATTAATACTACACTTAAGAAATAACACAAATTGGATGATCAAAAATTAAATAATCCTATGTTAAAAACAATAGGAAGTTCTCGGCATTTACAATAAATTAATGCCCAAAAATTCATTTTCATGCTATAAGTAGATATATAGCATAATATATATCCTAGATGATAAATTATATCATAGGAAAAATATTGGAATTAATCCATAGGTAGAAAACCCTAATTCTCGATTTAGGGTTTTCGAGAATCTTAAATAATCACAAATATAATTTCAAAAATTCTCTAGCATTAATTCAATGCTAAATAATATTCTAATTATATAAAATAATCATAGGAATTTAAATATCATAATTCCTTGATCGTTAGACTTGATTCTCAAGTCATCTTAAAAAGTTAACGTTTGAAACGTCTCAAACGTTTAAATATCGACTCATATCAACATGGTCGTAATAAAGTCGTAATCAATTTATTAAATTATTCCAATAACAATGGAATTAAATTCTAAGCTTAAAACTTAGAAAGATTACGAGATTTCAATTATCGATACGTGTCGACGTTGAAATTATCTTTGTTAAAATACGTCACATATTCGTATTTCTAAATTCACATTCATTTGTGAATAAATCATAGGAATTTATTATTCCAACAATAATCGAAATCATTATTCGATATTTTAATAATCAAATTATCACAATAATACTCTAATTTACGAAATTAATATCGTAATTAGGCGTTTAAAATAATCGGGGTATTACACGGGTGCTACGGGAACCCAACCATATATATATATATATATATGGATCCATGGATCGGATCTGGATCTCAGAAATTAGGCTTTAAATCCAGATCCGGATTTTAAAGGAATGGTTTGGATTCGGTCCAGATCCGTCGGATCCTATTTTTTGAATATCTAGATCCTAAAAGATCTAGATCCTAAAAAATAGATCTGGATCTACAGATCTGGACCGAATCCATGATTCATTGTCATCCCTAATCTTTATAGTTTCAAAAGTTTTCAAAAAAGATTTAGTTCTCATTTGATTCACTATATATATATATATATGGAGTTGATCAAATTAGAACTACACAGTTTTTAAAAACTTGATAACTATGCACATAACGTATAAAGTTGATAAACAAAATCTATAAAATTAACGGAAATATTCTAAAACTCGTTCCTCATGGGATTAGAACCTTAGGCATTTGTATCCATCAAGTAAGGAGATGAATTCACCGTAAATCTTCAATCAAAAGTGAAAGATGATTCATATTTTATACTTTAAGATTGATTTGTATTTGATCTCACTTATAATATATATATATATATATATATATATATATATATATATATATATATATATAGAGAGAGAGAGAGAGAGTTATGTTCAAATCGAACCATTTTATCCTAAAATTAATTCATTATGAAAGTTAATGAATCGATTGAAAAATTAATGAATCCAAACATTCAAAAATTTTCATCCATTTGAATCACATGAGGGTGAAAATTTTATTTTTAGGATTCGATAACTTTCTGACGGATTCATCAATTTTCACAATAATTCATTATTTTTTGGTTCTCACGTTTTAACGATAAAAATAATTTTACTTTAGCCCCATATATATATATATATATATATATATATATATATATATATATATATATATATATATATATATATATATATATATATATATATATATATAGAGAGAAACGTACATGCGAGGCTTAATGTACAAATGTAAAACAAATATTGTCGTTGGATGATTTGTTGGATTTGTATACTGAAAAAGAAGTATGATTGAGCTTGTATACAATGTTTCATGTTATCACTATTCCGATCTCCTATCTGAATTATTACTTAATTACACATGTTGTTCCATTATCTCATACAAAGTTAAATCATATAGTATGTAGAAGATCACATAAGTAGATATGATTGGTCAAAACTAATTGAGATATAAAAATGATCATTACTGAGACAAATTGAGGATGAGTTGTTGGTATAAACTGCATTATAGATAAGAAGTAACTTGACTTGGTTTCTTGTCTATGTTGATATATCTTGACGTATTGATAAATCACAGTGAGATGAGTTCTTCTATCCGACCGTCCTGAAGAACCTAGATCTCAGGGACTTTTTACGTTGATCTAAACCTCGATAAGGTTTCAGATGGGTATGAGTTACTTTGACCATCAATATTATATGTGTCTTGGTTGGTGGCAGTGATTGTATGTCATGTTGGTTATCTGTATCGAGTTACTGTATCCGTTTAGGATGATGACGTTCCCTTAAGGAGCTTTTGAGCTTTATTGTGTTGGATTTGTATACTGGAAGCAGTTTTAATTGAGCTTGTATACAATGATTCTGTTACCGATTACAATCTCCTATCTCGAATTGTTTACTTGATTGCATATGTATGTCCATTTATCTCATATATAAGTTAGATCATACGATCAGTAGAAGATCACATAAGTCCGTATGATTGGTTAAACAATGAGATATAAAAGGATCTGGCGAGACAACTTTAGGACGAGTTGTCGGTATAGGCATGGTATAGATAAGAAGTGACTTGACTTGGTTGCTTGTCTATACTGGTACGTCTCTGACGTATTGATGGATCACAGTGAGATGAGTTCTTCTATTTAACCGTCGTGAAGAACCTAGATCTCGGTGACTTTATCTTGATCTGAACCTCGATAATGTATTAGGTGAGTATGAGTTGCTGATCATCACTTTGACTTGTCATGGGTGAGGGTTACATGAGATAACCCAATATTCTCCGCATCTTGGGTGGTGGCAGTGCTTGTATGTCATGCTAGTTGCATGTATCGATTCACCGTATCCGTTTAGGATGATGGCGTCCCCTTAAGGAAGTGAAAAGGTTTATTGTACTAAACCCTGCAGGTTGAGTTATCTCAAGTACAATAATAAGGTTGAGTGGTACTACTTAAGGAATTAAAGAAATTAATTATTTTAAGCAGTCAAAACGCTATAAATATTTAATGAACATGCGATATTTTAAATACGGAGTTCGTAAAGTCTAAGTGCAAGCCCGGCTCAACTTCGAAAATAAAGAGGTAAGTCAGCATTTATTCTCTAGTGGCATGAATAAATGTTTATGAATTAATTTATGTTATGGGCTGAACATAAGTGTAATAGCCCGGATGTTTAAAATCAATTTTTGAATTATTGAAGGAATTTATTTACGATGAATCCAAGAATAAAAATGAAAGTCGAGAACTTCCGATTTTGAGTGAATAGAATATTCTATTAATTTCCTCACATATAATGGATCATAGTAACAAATAATTGTGTTTTTAAATATATATGGAATATTAACTAGACAAGGATTATATTAATGAACAAAAAGAAATACCTTCTCTTGTTATTATCATTATTTTGAAACATTAGAGATTGCATAAGGAAAAAAATGTTATGTACACGTGGTTAAATTGTGATCAAGTGTAGGAACACTTTATTAATGTGATTAGATGTTATTTTTATTTTGTTTGTATATGGAAGATATTTATTTTATGAGATAAGATTAGATAATGACATTTTAGAGATAAGATAATATTTGCTAAGATATTTTATTAAAGATAAGATATGGTAATTGATGAAATTTGACCAAGAGATGATATTTATCTCTTTTAATGTTTAATAAAGTCATGATATCATGAATAAATAATATTTTGTCTCTAGCTTTATAAGATTTCAAAAATCATGCTTTGTGTGTTATTATTTTTATCAAATAATTTATTTAATTGCACAAACTTTAATACTAGATAAATATCATGAAATCAAGGTCAATCTTATCTCCTAAATATCATATGATTTTCGAAATTAAGAGAGAAATAGAAAAGTAGAAGGAAAATTGTTATTTAAATTCTAGCTTTATGATTTTCGAATAAAAAGGGGAATTTTGCTAGATTTGTCCAAGAAATTTATTTTATGATACAAGAGCATTATTTTATATAAACCTTCATTAAAATAATTTTAGTTATTAAAAGAATGAAGATTTGATAATTTATCCTCAATGTTTAGTTATAATTCAATAACTTCACTTTAGTATATAAATTGTTCTTAATTATTTTCCTATGATTTATTCTATCATCTAAGATCTATATTATGTCACATAGCTATTAATTGGAAGAAAATAAAATATGTAACACAAATTATTCATAATGACCGAAAATTCCAATTATATAGTGTGAAAGGAAGAAAAAAATTCAATCTTTGTTACATTGATGTACATTATTATGATGTGGAGATATTATTAATGTTAAGATAAGTTGAATTACTAATTAAACAAGTGGATGTATTATTTGTATATATATGGCGAAAACTTTGACTAAAATAAGAAAGAAAGAATTTTGAAACTCTTTGATAGTGATGTTTAATCTTTGAAAATGATATGAAATTAATTAACGAAGCTTGTGATAAGATAAAACTTTGTCTTATACATCCACTTGAGGACCGAAAATTAAGAGGATAATAAGAGTGTAAATTGTTGACTTTTAAAATAAGATATTTTGCTAAAGTATGATTAAATATCTTATATCATCTAATAAATAAAGATCACAACCTTCTGATGTTCATAATAATCGAAAAATAGAGAGAGAAAAATAGAGAGTGTGTTCTTCAAATTTCTCTTCAATCTTAAGTAGAAAACGTTGTCTTCACCGATCGATCCGATTAAAGGTTAGAAATCGTACAAGCTTCTTATATATGCAAAATATTAGAAATTCATCCATAAAATTTTAAGTTATATGCTTTTGTTATTTCATGTGAAAATTGAGAAATTTTGTTAAATGTTTAAGTTGTTAATTAAATATGTTTATATGATGTTTGTAAGCATGTATTATGAATTTAATACAAAGTTGAGCATGTTATAATTTTTCTTATTAAAACCGAAAATATGTGAGAATTATATGTTGATGAAAATGAATTTTAATTGTTGTTTTGAGCATGAATTGATGATAGTTAGTATTGTTTAAATATATATGAATTAATTCATAATTTTTGGAAAAATATTGGAAAATATTTCATAGAAATTTTGAAAACTATAAAGCATGGATTATTGAGTTGTAAGTTGTGTATGATGGATATTATGGTATATTGTTGATGTATGGTGATAATAATGTATGGTGTTAATTAATTAGAATTTTTGAAAATGTTTTAAATAATTTTACAAAAATTTCGAAAACCATGTAGTATAGTGTTTTGATGTCAAAATTTTCTATGACTAATGTTAGTTGATATTATTGATCATATGTTAATATAGTGTGTTATGTGAATTTATAGGAATTTTTGGATAAGTCTTGAAAATTTTCTCAAAAGGGCCGAAAATATTAAAATTTGGAAGTTAGAGTTTCAAATTTATTTTATGACATGTGATTGCTTATTTAGTCCCAAAAACATATTTAAGATATGCTATGAATTTATGGGATTTTTAAAATAAAGTATAATATATTTACATTGAAACGTTTTGTTAAGTAACGTAAGATTTTGAAAAATAAAGTGTTATGATTAAATTGGTTTCATGTATATAATTGGGCATGAGTGAATGTTAAAGTGAATTTATGAGATTTATTGGAGTATGTCAAATAGAAAATTTGAATTTGAGGATATTATGCAAGATTAATTGTTTTATATGTTCTAAGGTGAATTATGAGAAATAAGTTAGTTTGAAATTTGAAATGACTTGATTAAAGTATGAAATACATGAATATGTTAGTACGGGAGTAGAGTTATGTTATTTCCCTAGCTAAATGTGAGTTTCTCGGATAGAATGAATAAGACGTGTAAGGTGGGAAATGAAGCGAGAAGATATTACTAATAAACTAGAGTTGTTGAAATTTCATATTGAGAATATCGTTAGTCTTAACAAAGTTAGTTATGAAATTAGGGTTAGTAATTTACGAAATGGTGTGTCTTGAAGAAAAGAATGTAAGGATGGAGTATCATCTCTCTTCGAGACGCGACAAATCTAATCAACGTAATATAGTTGCTAAGTATGATAAAAGAATCCTTTAATGTTAAAAGAGTTGATGTTAGTAAATCCGTTGTTTCGGATCGATGATTTTCGGAAAAGCGTAGTGATGTACTAAATCTCGTTTCTTACGTTGATAAGGTCCGGCTCAGAAGTGAAAGGAGACGGCAAGTGATCACGAGTGACATAAGAACAATAAGTTCTTAAGGTGGGCTTTCTTATTTAAATAAAATGTGGGCTTTCTTGTCTAAAAAATATGGGCTTTTTATTTAAACAAAATGGCTCTCTTGGAAAATGAGATTTTATGAAAATATCTACTGTTATTACTTTACTGCTTTTCTTATACTGCAAAGGTTTAAATACGATATTGTCTGCCAAAATATTTTATGTTTTGTATATATCCATTCGGGTTGGCCGGGCCAACAGGAGATTACGAATTCGGATCCTACTGGTGAGATGCTAGTTAGGATTGTGTACACTTAGCCTCTGAACCGTTCGCGGTCAGTCGTGCGTCCGGGTGAAGGGAGGCCTCCCTCCCGGCGCGTTCCATAGCCGACTTGGAATATACGTTGTAAGAAAACGCCTGGCCAGGCAATGTTGCGAAAATAAATGGAAATATTTTAGTAAGCACAAGGCCTTTCAAATAAAACCCTTGTGTCTTGCTGTGATGGTGGCAGTACAATATTTTTTGAATGAAATGAAAAATGTTTTCGGCATGTGTCCATTGGGTACTTTGTACTCAGCCCTGCATGTTTATTTTTAAATGTGCAGGTTAAGCTGGTGATGGAACAAAGCGGAGTTGAGCGGAATCCTTTTTGTCAACTTAGTATGGAACATCTTTTGGTTCGCCTTGAGAATGCATCTTCATATGCATATCGCACACGTTTATTCCGCTGCCAACTCTTGAAACTCTTTTGAATTCTATACCTATGTTAAGTCCGTCAATGTCTTGGTAGACACTTTGTAAAAGCTACTGTTTGTCAGAATCTTCGAATCGACCCTTTATGTAAATTATTTCCATCTATCCTTAATCTCGTTTATGCTTCCGCAACATCTATGCTTCCTCACATGTGAAATAAGTTGAAAATCTCCTTCTTTTAATATTTACTTAATCCAACCCCAAGTCGCGGTCCGATAAGGCAGTCATTCGGGATTAGCTGAATCGGGCAGTGACAATAAGATACTTAATTTATTTGAGACCCATCTTTATTTCTTGCATTTGATCCCTGGGCTGTCCCATCAAGGCCTAAAGCTGCTTGAATTCGTCCACCTCATAAGAATCCCAATGGGATTCTGTTCTGATAGATATTATTATATTTATTAGATATGCAGAGATCATATCCTAATAGGATTCTAGGGTTGCATTATAAATATAATGTGAGAGAAAATCAGGGTAATCCTAATGCTAATAGATTTTCGAAAATTAGAGTGTGCTCATTTGTGATTTTCGAGATTTCCAAGTTTGAGGAAGAAGACGAATTTTTCAGTACTCTCCATTGATTTCTCTCACTCTGTATTGGAGTTTTGACAAACAGGATACATTCCAGAAGATCAAAGCACGAGTCTTGATCTAATTCCTTGTCCGACAAATTCGCAGGTGAACACGAGAAAACACTTATGTGTTGCAATTAATTATATAGGTGCATGCTAGGTAAATAATCAATGTATGGTGAATTAAACATCCAAGATAGATCATCGGGAGAGGGTTAAAATCAGATTTCCTTTCAATTGGTATCTGAACCTGGGATCAGTATATTGGCTCAAATCCACGTTTGATTATTACGTGCACAATTAATTAATTTTGAATCTGTCGTTCATCATGGCTCGTTTTTATTTTTTGTCGGATTTCGTTTTACACCACGAGAAAATCCGTGGTTAGATTAGGATTTTTTTTGTAAATCTAATCTGTAAAAAATGAACGAAGATGAAGAACACGAAGAACGAGACGATGGAAGCCTGTCGCACGACGCGATGAGAGGCACGCCAAAAACCAACGCACGACGAGGCATGATGAGGCGCAGCCCTGGCACACGGATCCGTCGGCAGCTCGCGTGCGGGTCTCGGCATACAGCGCGGCAGGTCTCGGCAGCTTCGGCCAAGCGATGCGCAGACGGGTGTGCGGGCGCTCGGCGGCACCATCATGCGCCTCGGCGGCTTCGACAACCTCAGTCGGGTGTATGCGGTGCGCGTTCGTCATGTGGATACATCGGTACACCTCTTCAGATTACGCACAGACATTGGAGGTTTCAATTAATATTGTTTTATCAAAAGGTTACAATATTATTGTTACAAATTATGTGCGATCGTATGCTTAAGTGTTTACATTACTTTTCAGATATGTCTCTTACACCGATTATCAATATGCACGCACAAAACCCTCTATCCGGTCTAAATTTTATTGAGTGGAAACAAAATATGAAATATGTTCTTATCGCATAAGAACACATGTTTGTTCTCACTACTCCCAAACCCGATGACCTTACTGACGCATCGATGAATGAGCAGCGAGAGTCAAGCAGACTTTGGCATAAGTCAAATAATATGGCCAAATGCTATATGATGACTACTATGTCCAAAGGCTTGCAGCTGCAGCATCAGTCGATGATAGACGCGACTGAAATATGGTCAAGTCTAGAGAATACGTTTGGGCAGTCGGATCGGGCAGTCCGCTTCCACACAATGAGAGAAATCTTGGCGTGTAGGATGGAAGAAGGAAGTTCGGTCCATGAACATGTCTCCCACATGAATCATCTCATGGATAGTCATGATCAGTTGGGAGGAGGTATTGACGGCGAAGCCAAGGTCGATATCATTCTCAACACACTGTCCAAGTCTTTTGAGAATTTTCACGTGAACGCGATCATGAGCAAGACCGAGTATACACTTAGTCAGTTGCTAAATGATCCCGTGGCCGCGGAAGGTGTCATGGGAAAAGGAGCACATGCCCTTGCTAGCACATCTAAGGGCCCAAATTTTCCATTTAAAAGTGGAAGAAGAAAAGGAGCCAAAGGTGGTAGAGAAAGGAAGCTAGTGGGAGCAAGAACATGGTGGCCACATGAGGCTTGAAAAGCGAAGGAGAGGCGGGGTGCTTCAAGTGCGAAGGCGGGCATTGGAAGGTTAAGTGTCCCATGCTCAAGGCTTAAGGTACGCCATTTGCTTTAATGTGAAACATGTTTAGCAACTTGTTCTATTCATTCATGGGTAGTAGACACGAGTGCGACTAATCATGTTTGTTACACCTTGCAGGGGTTCATGCGGACAAGGGAGCTGTTTGATGGCGAGATAACGATATCCATGGACAATGCGGCGAAAGTCGAGGCCATTGCAATCGGAGATGTTTCTTTATGTTTTGATAGGATAGTTTTAGTATTGAAAGACGTTTTATATGTGTCGGAGTTTCGGTGAAACCTTATTTCGGTTTCCAAACTATTTATACATGGATATTATGTTGTTTTTGATAGTGGTGTTTTTATCATAAGAAATGACGAAGTTATCTGTGGTGGCACATTATATAATTCGCTTTATACTATTTCTGCTAAACATAACACCTTTAATTATGTTGCTTCTATATCAAACCTTAAGAAGATGAAGTTTTCTTCGCTAAATGACACCACATTTCTTTGGCATCTTAGATTAGGTCACATCAATCTAAATAGGATCCAAAGGCTGACTAATAATGGAGCGTTGGGTGAAATTACAGTCACTCCGTTACCACTTTGCGAATTCTATATAGAAGGAAAGATGTTGACCAGACCCTTCAAAATGAAGGGGTATAGAGCTAAAGAAGTGTTGGGGCTAGTCCATTCTGACCTGTGTGGACCAATGTCCACACAAGCTCATGGAGGGTATGCATATTTTGTCACTTTCGTTGACGATTACTCAAGGTACGGATACGTATACCTGCGTCACCGCAAGTCTGAATATTTTGAGAAATTCAAAGAATTTAGGCAAAAGTGGAGACGAAGCTAGGTAAGAGTATCAAGTCATTGCGGTCTGATCGCGGTGGCGAATACCTCAGTAACGAGTTCATGGACTATTTGGTGCAGTGTGGGATTACCTCTCAGCTCATTACATCGGGCACACCACAGTAAAATGGTGTGTCAGAGCGAAGAAATAAGACTATCTTAGAAATGGTTAGATCTATGATGAGTTATGCAACATTGTATATTTCGCTACGGGGTATGCCTTAAGAAGCAAGATATTTGCTCAATCTAGTACCGCCCAAGTCAGTTGATAAGATCCATTTCGAGTTATGGTTTGGGCTCAAGCCATATAAGGATATGGGGCAGTCCAGCACATGTGCTGAACAAGAAATCTGACAAGTTGGAGGCTAGATTTGAAGCAAGGTTGTTTATTGGTTATCCTAGAGGAACGAAAGGTGGATATTTCTATTGTCCTAAGGATCAGAAGGTCGTTATTAGCACTAACGCCCGATTCTTAGAAGATGACTACATGAAAAACCACAAATCCAAAGTTGAAATCATACTTCAAGAATCAGAAGATGATCGTATTCCACCACCGATTAGGCCAAAGGTACGAGATGTCATGTCTAGTGGGAGAGATCGACATCAGATACTTCAAGAAATTGAAGTGGGTCGAGTTCCACTGGAGATACCGTCCGTAAAAGTGGCACCTACCCAGCAAGTTATGCAATATAGAGAACCACATGTTACTGTACCCAGCGTTGCCATTGTGCCAGTAGCGCCTCATCGTAGTGGTAGGGTTGTTCGTCAACCCGAGTGATTTATGTTCATGGAAGAATCTTCAGATTTAGTCCCAGGAAACGAGCAGGCTGTAATCGAACCATAGACATACAACGAGACAATACATGACACAGATGCAAGATCATGGCACACCGCTACAGACTTAGAAATTGAGTCCATAACAGCTATGGAGGAAACACCTCTACCAGATGGCAAGGAAGCCATTGGTAGTAAGTGGGTATACAAGAGGAAGAGATTCAAATGGAGAGGTTTCGGATTTTAAAGTCGGGCTTATGGCGAAAGGGTACACTCAGTTAAGGGCATCGATTTCGATGAGACCTTTTCACTGTAGCAATGCTCAAGTCCATCGAATTCTTACGCCATAATAACTACACCTAAACCTTGAGGTTTGGCAAATGGATGTCAAAACCGCTTAAACGGATACCTTGAAGAATGTAGAGACATCTATATGCAGACAACCCAAGGTTATGTGGTGAAGGGTGAAGAACATCTAGTATGGAAGCTTAAGAAGTCCATTTATGGACTTAAGCAAGCTTCCCGATCATGGAACTTACGCCTTGACGAGGTGGTAAAATCCTATGGATTTACCCAGTTGCCTAGAGAGAGTTGTGTGTATCATTTGGATGTCAACGGTGACGTGGTATTTCTTGCACTTTACGTAGATGACATCCTTATACTTGGCAACAATGTGAAGCTGTTATCATACGTAAATAGTTGGTTATCCAATCAGTTTCAAATGAAAGACTTAGGAGATGCAGCGTACATTCTTGGGATCAAGGTTTACCGAGATCGCAAGAGAAAAATGTTGAGCTTATCTCAAACGTCTTATATTGATATTGTGATTACTCATTTTAGCATGCAGACTGCCAAGAAGGGATTGCTACCCTTAAGACATTGTGTTCCTTTATCTAAGGAGCAGTCACCTAAGACTGCAAAGGAGATAGAGGAAATGAGATAAGTTCCTTACGCTTACGCCGTAGGAAGTCTCATATATGCAATGCTATGTACGAGACCCGATATCTGCTACGTTGTAGGCATAATAGCTAGATATCAGTCTAACCCTAGACAAGCACATTGGACTGTGGTAAAGCATATACTCAAGTACCTGAAAAGGACTCAAGATTATAGGTTAGTTTACCAAATAGATAGTCTGATGCCTTTGGGTTATTCAGACTCGGATTTCCAAGCAGACCGTGATGAGAAAAAGTCTACCTAAGGTTATGTGTTTACCTTGGGAGGAGGAGCCGTATCTTGACGGAGTGCAAAGTAGCAATGCATTGCGGACTCTACCATGGAAGCCGAATATGTAGCCGCTTCGGAGGCTGCTAAAGAGGCGGTATGGTTCAAGAAATACCGCATGGATCTAGATGTGGTACCTCTTACCCAAGAGTATCATAGTGTCTCGTGATAACTCGGTGCGATGGCAAACTCGAAGGAACCACGGACCCACAAGGCGACCAAACACATAGAGAGAAAGTACCATGTCATACGGGAAATCGTTAGATGTGAAGACAAGCTGATTGAGAGGATTGATACTGAGGATAACCTAGCTGACCCATTCACGAAGAGCCTGTCTCAAAAATTCTACGACGAGCATGTTCGAGGACTTGGATTGCGCAAGATGGCCCCCACTTAGAAAGGAAACTTTTTTTGAAGTGGGGGAAGAAGAGTGATGATTGCTTGTAATAGCTAGTAGAGAGACACATTGTATACTAAAAGTTTGCTTTATTATAAGTTGGAGATTGATGGATTTGTATACTGAAAGCAGTTTTGGTTAAGCTTGTATACAATGATTCCTGTTACCACTATTACAATCTAAATATCTCGAATTGTTTATTTGATTGCATATGTATGTCCTTTTATCACATATATAAATTAGATTATACTGTGTGTAGAAGATCACAGAAGTCTTTATGATTGGTCAAGCTTAATTAGATATAAAAATGATCACAACTGAGATAACTTTAGGACGAGTTGTCGGTATAGGCTGCGGTATAGATAAGAAGTGACTTGACTTGGTTGTTTGTCTATAATGGTACGTCTCTGACGTATTGATGGATCACAGTGAGATGAGTTCTTCTATCTGACCGTCGTGAAGAACCTAGATCTCGGTGACTTTATGTTGATCTGAACCTCGATAAGGTATAAGGTGAATATGAGTTGCTGACCATCACTTTGACTTGTCATGGGCGAGGGTTACATGAGATAACCCAATATTCTCCGCATCTTGGGTGGTGACAGTGCTTGTATGTCATGCTAGTTGCCTGTATCGAGTCACCATATCCGTTTAGGATGATGAAGTTCCCCTAAGGAGCTCAAAAAGTTTATTGTACTAAACCTTGCAGGTGGAGTTATCTCAAGTACAATAATAAAGTTGAGTGGTACTACTTAAGGAATTAAAGAGATTAATTATTTTAAGCAGTCAGAATGCTAAAAATAATTAATGAACGTACGATATCTTAAATATGGAGTTCGTAAAGTCTAAGTGCAAGCCCGACTCAACTTCAGAATTAAAGGGGTAAGTCCGCATTTATTCTATAGTGGCATGAATAAATGTTTATGAATTAATTTATGTTCTGGGCTGAACATAAGATAATTAATTTATTTGAGGCCCATCTTTATTCCTTGCATTTGATCCCTGAGATGGCCCATCAAGACCTATAGCTGCTTGAATTCGTCCACCTCATAAGAATCCCATCGATTCTATTCTGATCCTTTCTATCTGAAAAGATATTATTATATTTATTAGATATGCAGAGATCATATCCTAATAGGATTCTAGGGTTGCATTATAAATATGAGGTGAGAGAAAATCAGGGTAATCCTAAAGCTAAGAGATTTTCAAAAATTAGAGTGTGCTCATTTGTGATTTTCGAGATTTCCAAGTGTGAGGAAGAAGGCAAATTTTTGCAGTACTCTCCATAGATTGGTCTCACTCGGTATTGGAGTTTTGGCAAACGTGATACAGTCCAGAAGATCAAAGCACGAGTCTTGATCCAATTCTTTGTCCGACAAATTCGCAGGTGAACACGAGAAAACACCTGTGTTGCAATTAATTATATAGGTACATGCTAAGTAAATAATCAATGTATTGTGAATTAAACATCCAAGATAGATCATCGGGAGAGGGTTAAAATCAGATTTTCCTTCATATTGTACTAAACAATGCAAGTTGATTTAGCTTAGGTATGATAATAAGGTTGAATGTAATACTTAAGGAATTATTAAGAGATTAATTATTTTAAGCAGTCAGAGTGCTATAAATAATTAATGGATGTTGATCGTTACTTTTTCTAACACGAAAACGTGCAAGTAGATAGTGTAGTCGAGTATCGTATCCACAGGGATTGTAACGCGAAAATACAGAAGCTAACTCAATAATCCTTCATCATTATCCAAGTGACAGATTTGGTTTTGGAAAAGGTTTTGGGACTTCGAATATTAAATTCAAAGTCAAGATCAAATAAAGCAAATAAAGATAGCAATAAAAACTTAAAGAGATAATAAGACTAAAAGACTAACCCTAGGGATATATTAATCCTACCCACAACGTATGTTTATCCTGCTTCCTATTAACCAATTTTTAATCTAGACAATTGTGGCAGTAGATTACTAATTTTCCCTATTACTGTTACGTCTCAAGGTAAAAATTAGCAACTCCAAAAAGATCACAAAGAATATGCTTCATTCAAATGTTCCTATCTCAGCTACGACTCAAGGTTTATTCGTATTGTGCATTCAAGATCGATTGACAATTAAAACTGTTAAGTATTTAACTGGCAACTAGATATGCATCAAGATTGATAAGAAATTAACACATATTATTAAGCACCAAGAATCACAAATCAATGCCTGGAAAGTAAATAACAACTAGCAGGAATCACAATACTTAGGATAGAATCATACAAACCCTAGGATTAGAACAGGAAAATTAGCTAGACATAATAATTGAAATAAAATATGAATTAAATATAGAAATAGAAATTATATAAATAAAACCCGTGGGCGTGATCGAAGAACAATTGTTGGGTTCATATCCCAACCTAAGCGAAAGCGGAAAATACGGAATTGCTCGACGAAATCGCTCCAAAGTGATAACAATGCGTAGAATAAATATGAACAATGAAAACTAATGCCTAGATGAATATAAATCAAAGCTAGAGTGAAAGTATGTGAAAAGTAATCAAAACCGATGAAAATCGTCTTGGAAGAGTTCGAGGCGCGAGGCAAGCCTAAGAGTAAGGGTATATATAGCGCGAGGCAAAACCCAATTCGCCCGACCGTCTCGCTCGCCATGGCCGAGCTCATGGTCGCTAGCTCGGCGTGAACTTACAGGCGGTGAGATTCTTCGATGAGCTTCGGCCGTTCGCTGCTGTCGAATGCCTCGCGCCGAGTTAGCGGTCGCTAGCAGTCGCTAGAAATCGTGAGTTTTTTGGTGTCTCTCGCGAAAGGTGGCACGCTGCCGCTGCTTTGCCTCGCGGCCGTCTAGCGATCATGAAGGTGGCCGCTAGCCCCTGTTCTTGTTCGTCTTTGGCTCGTGCTTCGCTTCATGCTTCGATTATCATCTTATAAGCCTACAAAACACCAAAAATGAACCCAAGAGCAGTATCTACCAAAAATAGCTAGAAGCCTTGAAATTACTTATATAAACGCACTTAATAGATCTAAATTCGTCTTAATATATCATCAATAAACGGGAAAAAAGTGCGTTTATCAGATGTACGATATCTTAAATATGGGGGCTCGTAAGTCAAAATTCAAGCCCGACTCAACTTCGATAATAAAGGGATAAGTCAACATTTATTCTCTAGTTGAACGAATAAATGTTATAAATTAATTTATGTTCTGGGCTGAATATAAGATAATTAGTTCATTTTAGGCTCTTCTTTATTCCTTGTATTTGACTTATAGACTGACCCACCAAGACATGTGATCATGGAATTTTCGTCCCTTCTCGTGCATAAATTCCCACTGGGACGTGTTCGATTATCAGATTATTCATTAATACATCTCATAGTCTAGATATAAATTATCTGATGTCAAATGATATTAAGAGATAATTATTCTAGAAAGAATAATCTTAATGATAGAAGATAATTATTGTATTTATTATATGTGCCAGAATCCTATCACATTACGATTATAATGAGAGTACTATAAAAATAGGATGGAGATAATTATTGTATTTATTATATGTGCCAGAATCCTATCACATTACGATTATAAGGAAAGTACTATAAAAATAGGGTAGGAAAAAATCAGTAGTATCCAACTACATTGTGATTTTCAAAAATCACACCTAAGGGGAGAAAATTTGGTGTTCTTCATAGATTGCTCTCACTCAAGATTAGAGATTTGACATCCGTGACACAATTTAGAAGATTAGAGTTGGGTCACATTGATCACATTTGCCAAAATTTGCATATAAACACGAAAACCCTATGTGTTGCGCTTAATTATATAAGAGGATCTAGGAATATAATCAATGTATGATGAATTAAACATCTAAGATAGATTCTCGGGAGCATGAAAAATCATATTTCCCTTCAATTGGTATCAGAGCCTTGGATAGTATCTTGGCTCTATTGGATTAATTCACGTTTGATTATTATATGTACTATAATTAATTATTGTTCGTTGTTCATCGTGGCTCTATTTTTCTGTTGGTTTTTATTGGCATTGTTTTTCACCAGGAGAAAATCCGTGGTTAGATTGGAATTTATTTTTCTATAAATTATACCTATAAAAACAAAGAATGAAGATGAAGAACACGAAGAATGAGACGACGACAAGACGAGTTCCGATGCACGGTGCGAGATAGGCACTGTGTGCAACGGGAGGTAGGGTGGTGGCACGCGACACGCCCATGCCAGTGAACAAGAGTAGCAACATCGCACACCGTCGCATGCGAGCGGGAGCGCATGGGCGCTCAAGAGCGCGGGCAGTTCGATGCTGAGCGCATGCGCTGCGAGATACAGACGATAGGGGCGAGCCCGCAAACGTGCGAGCGGACAAGTGTGCATGGCGTGGACGGGGCTAGACAACGAGCGCGCAAGTGTAGCAGGGCGACGGGCCTGGGCACGCGCTAGGGCTCTAATCCAGCACGCGCGCAACCTACGTACGTCGAATCTGACCCGACCCGTTTCTCTGACCCGGATCCATTTTTTTTACTCGTCCTATTTGTCGACCTAGATCTGTTTTCCGACCTAAATTGTTGTTCCGACCCAGATCCAATTTTTCGATCCAAAATCAGTTTTGACGAGTCCGGTCCATGCGACGAGATTTAAGTGTGCAGTTATCAATCCGGGTGTTCATTTGTGCCTCAAATATGGATCGTCTGTTTTAATTAATCAATAGTCCAAAATTGTTCTCGCTCACACCGTAAGGACTATACATACCATAATCAGCCACACACACACACACACACACACACACACACACACATATATATATATATATATATATATATATATATATATATATATATGAGTGGATTAAATAAGAACTATATTTTTTTTAGAATTCTACGAACTATGCATAAGACGTTTAAAGATGATGCATAGAACGGTATAAAGTTGTGCACACAAAAAAACTTTTTAAAATTATTTTTTATGAAACAATTTTAGAATATTCTCGTTTTTCACTTACAGTTTTTGTTCATCAACTTTATACATCTATGCATAGGTATCAAGTTCTTAAAAAAGATGAATTCTCATTGTTTATTGTGAAAACCATCATTCACCTATAAATTACGAACTCCTGAAATCATCTGAATTTACCGTATAAGTGTCTGAATTCAGAAAAATAAAAATTCTTCTCTCATGAGATTCGAACCCAGACATTTGAATCCATTGAGTAAGGTTGATGAATTCACCGTAGATCTTCACGAATCAAAGACTGAAAATAATTCATATTTTATACTTTAAGATTGGTTTGTATTTGATTACATTTATATATATATGGGGTTGGATTCTAAGAAATAATTGAATTTTTTTATTTTTTTTGGCAATTTAATACAGAAATTTTAAAGACTGCGTCACGGTGGACTCGAACCCGAGACCTTTGGCATCGGGCATTAACCACTCTACCACTAGGCCAACACACACACACTAATTGAATTCTTCTGGATCTTAATGTTGTTTAACAACTACACATATCCATTAAGGTGTGTTCCTATATATGGTTGCATGAATGGTAAATTAATTAGAATTGGGCATAAAGTGTTAGCTGTTCAACCTAAAAGGTATTGATGCATCGAAACATATCAACTGGAGTTACTAACGATCAATAACGACTCCATTTTACCTATTTTAGAGTCTATTAATTATTTTTGTTTGCTAAGACATATACACGTAGTTGCGAAACTGAATAATGACCCAACATAATTATGGTATGGTGGCCCTACTGCATGAGACGAAGCTTAATTGACCAACGATTTTAATTTAGATATATATGAATTGAAGCTTGATTAATTAAAGGTGATCACTGACAGGTAACGCTCTCACCTGTGTAATCGGTGCAATATTAGAATGATGTACTTATTTCAACTCTTTCTTTACCTCTTAATTAATATAAAGTAAATCACACTTCTCAATTTGTTGCATTGTCTAACATGTATGTCCATTTTTAATTTCGGGCCAATTAATATGGGATGAAATAGCTTCGGCATTAAATTGCTTTTAGATCACGAAAGATATATTTATGTTTTATATATACGTAAGTGTATTTAATTGTTTTGTTGTGCTAATCGTTGTCGAGGAAAAAAAATGTTTCGATTCCTATAATTAACTTGTATAAGGTGTTTTCCATTGCTTTTTTACCACCACCAACTTAAAAATTTATTATAATCCCAAGAGTAAAAAAGTTGAGTATGATTGAAAATTATTAGAGGTGGTCGACCACCTTACTTAATTAATTAGTTAATTAATTAAGTAGTTAATTAATCTTAATTAAGTAGTTAATTAATCTTAATTAATTAATTTAATTTAATTAAAATTAATTAATTTAATTTAATTAAAATTAATTAATTTAATTTAATTAAAATTTGTAAATTAATAAATATAATTGTAAATTAATAAATATAATTTTAAATTAATATATCTTAATTTTGAATTAATAAATTATAATTTTGAATAATAAACCTAATTTTGAATTAATAAACCTTAATTTTGAATAATAAATCCTAATTATGAATTAATAAACCCTTATTGTTAATTAATAAACCCTAATTTTGAATTAATAAACCCTAATTTTGAATAATAAATCCTAATTATGAATTAATAAACCCTTATTGTTAATTAATAAACCCTAATTTTGAATTAATAAACCCTAATTTTGAATTAATAAACCCTAATTGGAAATAATAAACCCTAATTTTGAATAATAAATCCTAATTATGAATTAATAAACCCTTATTGTTAATTAATAAACCCTAATTTTGAATTAATAAACCCTAATTTTGAATTAATAAACCCTAATTGAAAATAATAAACCCTAATTTTGAATAATAAACCCTAATTATGAATTAATAAACCCTAATTATGAATTAATAAACACTAATTATAAATTAATAAATAAAATATAAAATAAAATCAAAAATCACAAAACTTTATGTGCGCGTCGCGTCACGTAAGTTTTTGTGAAATTATTAAAGTATCGGCATAGAACATTACTTCCTTTCGGGATTGGGTGAATTACAGCAACACCACTAAAATAAGTTATATTTCGTTAAAATTAGTTAACATTTTTTTGGAATTATTGCTAATCCAAGTTTTGTAAAAGTCGTAAAAACATGGCATATGAGTTAAGTTGTCGTTATGGTTTTCAAAGATTTTTAATTATTGATTGACAAAATATTTATTAGAAAAGATTAATTATAGAATTTGAATTTTCTTTACGACCATAGTTCACCAACCTAACTTTCTTTTTCCGAAAATATGTAATATTCATAACTAGAAATTATTAATAACTTGTACATGGGAAGCGCTCGAGTATTACGGATCTCAAACCTTTAAAATAGTCTCATACTTCAAATAGAATGAACCTTGATATAATGATATCAAGTAAAAAAAAAGAACTATTACTTTTATTCATAAGAACTATCACTTTTACTCAGAACAACAGTCACTTACATATATGATGGATCATAGTTTGATATCACGTTAGAACAGGCCGATTCGCACACACCATATGTAGAGCGCATTGGAGTTTTGTCAAACATAATAGGTTATGGGTGGTGGCCTTGATGCACAAGACCGTGATACCTCCTAATTATTATTTTTAATTAATTAATTAGTTATTTATTTTATTTATTATTATTAAATTAATTCTAATTAAAATTAATTAATTTAATAAACCTTAATTATAAATTAATAAATAATAATTTTAAATTAACAAACCCTAATCGTGAATTAATAAACCTTAATTTGAACAAAAACCCTAGTTTTGAATTAATAAACCATAATTGTGAATTAATAAACCCTAATTATGAATTAATAAACCCTTATTTTGAATAATAAATCCTAATTTTGAATTACTAAACCTTAATTATGAATTAATAAACCTTAATTGTGAATTAATAAACCATAATTATGAATTAATAAATTCTAATTTTGAATTAATAAGTTATAATTAAAAATTAATAAATTTAATTATAAATTAATAAGATCTAACTATCCTTACTCATCATAAATAATATATAATTATTTTAACAAAAAACAAGGATGATTTCATGGTGAGACGGAGCCCACCCAATTTTTTTTCATTGGTTAGTTATATCTCCTACTTAGTATTTCACACTCATTTATCCACTCACACACGTGTAATAACATTATATTTTGCATATATAAGCACTATAGAATACAAACGCAAAATATTAAAAAAATATCGTAATATTTTAAGTACTCATATGTGTAAAGCACATGTCGACTAATCCAATTTGATTTGTAAAATCTCATTTACAATATATAATGAGAACAAGAAAGATAAAAGGAAAAGGGGAAATATTAGATGAGAGAAAACCTAAAATTCCTAATTGATAAATCTTGTGTGTGAGATTGTGAAAACAATAAAGAATACAAGAGGTTTTTACGTGGTTCGATCAAGAAAAAGATCTACGTCCACGGAGGAATGATTCCCCAATACTTTCACTATATGCGATTACAATGAATGTATCTAAAAGCTCAAGTATTCAAATAGTTGCTAACCCTTCTATCTTCAACCTAACCTCTATTTATACATTATGGATCCTTTAAGATTGCTTTAGATCCGATCTCTCTCTAGCGATATCTCATCCTTGAATATCTCCTTCAATATCTCTTCTTAGATTCGATCTTGAATAGGGTTTAGATGTTGGGCTTTGGGCGAACCGCGAGAGTCGTCTATTAGGTCGTGCCCAGTTCACTTGGGCTCGCTATTGGGCTTCGCAGTGAGGCCATATCCCATCATAGTTGCTGCTTACGCGCTATTGGGCTTACGCGGTTAGGTCAGGCCCAGTTCAATTAGTCGAGTAACAACTATGCCGAGGTGGGGTGAAGAGTGTATTTTGCCGAGGTTAGTTGTTGCTCGGTGAGGTTTTGTCAAGATTTTACGCTTTTGATGCCGTGGTCGGATTTGGAGATTTGCACGTGTCCGAATCGGGTTAGGTGGTCCGCTGTTCGGATCGAGTTTGGACGGTTGCCGAGGTCCGAACTTTGTTGTCCAAGTTGGATGGCGATGTTCTTCGTTAGGAGGATGTCGAGGTCCGAATCGAGCCGTCCGGTGGATGGTGGTGTCCTTTCGTTGATAGGATACCGAGGTCCGAATCGGTGCGCGATTTGTCGTTCGGATGAGTTGAACAGTTTGTTGAGGTCCGAATCGAGATGGATATTTTATTGCTCTGGACTGATTTGTACAATTTGCCGAGGTCGGAATCGAGTTGGCCGGTGAAGCCGTGAGTGATGATTGCACGATTAGACTGGCATGTCTGCGCGTCTTAGAATACATCATATGTGCCAGGCGGTTAGTTGGGGCTCAAACCGCGCACGCGTCTACCTCACGTCAAGTCATGGTTAGCCACGTGGGAAGTTGAATAGGCAGTTTTGGGTGCCTATTTGTACTTTAAATAGGCCAGAGATAAAGAAACTGTTCACCTCATTCATCATCAGAGAGAATTTTCGAATCGGAGAAGCTTTTGATCATCTTTCAGAACCTTGCGAAGTTGAAGAAAAGCCATATTTGAAAAAGTAAGTATGTCTTCCTCATCCTCTTCTACATCTTCTCCAATGGAAATTTCTGGATCTGCCCGATCATCTTCCTCCCCTGATAGTGAGGTTGAGATTAGGGATTACACCGCTATACCTTGATGGGTAGGTCTAGGGGTATTAGCGCTAGGTTCCGTGATACCATCTTTCGGACGATAGTCAGGTCGGGGACGCTAGGTCGCCTCGACCGCCGATTTGTCGAGAATAGCAAAGGAATTCCATATTCGGTTGGAGGCATGGTGGTGCTCGCTGCAATCCGGGATAGAGCTATGGCCCTCCGGAGGATTTATTACCGTATATGTCGACGCCTTGAAGGCCGGCCTTAGGTTCCCATTGGCCCCAATTTTTTTGAGCATTCAAGAATATTTTCAAATTCCGATATGCCAGTTGACCCCGAACTCCATTAGGTCGGTGGTTGGGCTAGGTTTTACTGTTATGGCCTCGGTGAGAAGCTTTCTTCGAAGTCTTGATCGCTTTTTAGCGTCAAGAGTACAGGAGGTGTGTACTACTTATCACCTCGGCAAGCGTTCAGGGTGACTGCCCCCTCGAAGGTGCCCCAGTGGCAAAGTAAGTTCTTCTTTTTGAGGGCTGATGGGCACCCGAGTTATAAGTGGGGCATGGGCGAGATGAGGATGTCAAGTGCGAGGCCTTGGGTGCCATAGAGGATGAGCTCAACACGTTCGTGAAATATCTTGTAATTTCACCGAGGACGACTTGAATGATGCCGGGCTGAGCATTTATAGGTCGGAAGCTTCCGGATCGGGGTCGGATCGGGGCGAGGGCACCCCCATTTTTCCTTATATCCTCATATTTCTGATGTCATTGTGCTAATCAACCTCTTTATAGTGCAGTGAAGCTCGATTCTCGCAAGAAGGCGAAGGTGGCGGCTTCGTCTCCTCCAACACAGTCGTCGAGCCAGGGGCCACCGGTAAAGAAGACGAGACGGACTGAACCGAGCAAGGCACCCCTGGCAGTGGCCGACCTCAGCCAGTTGGTGACGGTACCTCAGTCGAAGTCAGGACCGACCTCGGCAGCAGATACCCGTACTAGGATTACGTACGACGTTCCGGTTCCAAGCTCCCCTATATCCTTCCCAAAGGTATAGGTTTATATCGTGTCTGCCGTTATTTCCTTCTGTTATGTGTTTCTTACTATGTGATTTCAGGATGCGACCACGGCGGCGGAGGATCTGCACCGTACGGCCGGGGATATGCACCGGATTGGTGGTCTCATCATCGAGGCGCCTCGATACAACGCCTGAGGGGAGAGGCCAATCCGAGGCCGTAAGGGGGCCGCAGAGGCCGTGAGGGCCGATCGTTGAGGTCGCAAGGGCATTGCTAAGGCCGCCCTAAAGAAGACTCGGTCCTTGGGTGGCCCAGCCGAGGTGAAAAAGCGAGAGAAGATGGCGGCGGCCGTGGCGGAGAAGAAGCTCACCGACGAGAGGTGCCCTCTTGGCGGGCGAGGTCCAATGTTGAGGGCCTTCTCAGGCAGTGATCGAATCGAGACCTTCTCCGCCTTCCTTTGGACTTGGGCCTGCCGTGCTCGGGGCGCAGTGGTATCAGACCATCCGGAGGTTGGCGGTCGAGATGCCCGAGTTTGACAAGGTCAAACATGGCTGGATCGAGTCGATTCAAGGCGCAATGTAGGACTACGCTCGCGTAATTGCCGAGGCGAGGTCCTTCCCTCTGCTGGAGACATTGGTGGCCTCCACTTCTCTTCTGACGGCCGAGACCGTCTCCCAGTGCAAGGAGGATGAAGATGCGAGCTTGTGAACTCCTTGCCGGTGCGGGCCGGCCGTTGGGCCGAGCTCAGTCTTCCCTCGATGGGGGCTGCAGAAGGTTCTAGTGAGCCCGCCAAGCGCTCAGTCGGTGGACCTTTGCAATAGGTTTGATCGTCGGGGTCATTAGGATCCCGAGCTTTGTACAAACTCCCACTTTATAAATGATAAATACATCTTTTTGAAATGAATGTGTTGTTTCTTGCTTTAGCACTCGTCTTTTGAATACATTGAGCTAGATCACGATCTTTTGACCAAGTTGAAAGAGGTCCGAGGTACCCTTGCTGAGAAGGATGAGGAAGTGGTGTTCTGGAGGAGCCGTTCTGCCTAGCTGACTCAGACCTTGCATAGCATGGATAGTCAAGTCGCTGGGATCGGTAACACGGCATTGCCAGCCGGGCTGAAGAAGCAGCTTCAGGTGGCTAAACACGAGGTGACCAGCCCGCGAGAACGAAGCCTTAAAGTCGAAATTATTCATCTCGAGGTCGGGGGTGGATGTCTCTGTGACGGCCTTCAAGGCGCTTGATACAATGTGAAGAACGACTTGGTGGCCTTGAGAGAGTTGGCGCGGTCTCGGAAGAGCACGCTGAATATGAGGCGATGATTCACCGGTCTAGTGGTATCACCATATCCGAGGCGACGACCGGCTAAACTCTTGTTAGTCAAGGCATGGTACTAAGGGACGAGGAGGGCCCAACAAGAAGAGTTTTAAAGATTGCCTTGATGAGTGGTCAAATGCCTCAGCCTTTACGAGATCGTCCATAGCGACGATGCCCGAGCCCCGCATCACGCCCACCGACGTGAGAATTAAAGAAGTAGAGGTGGGCGGCTATGGACCACGCCGAGGTGCTCAGACTAATGGGTTCAGATATGTCGAAATGTCATCTCGTGGTCGGGCCCCATCTTGGTGTTCACCGGGAAGGATGTCGGTCGGGGACGAGGTCGTGCTGGTAGAGACGGCGAGGTCAAGAGGCGGGAGTTCGACCTCGGCCCAGGAGTATCCACTTGGTGGGACACCTCATGCTGTTCAGGGCCCCTGGAGTAGGCCATGGCGACGCCGACCTCATTGACTGGGTTGAAGGCACTAAGTTCATCCCGGGTATTCATCGCCGATCCGGAGATTTTGTTTCGAACTGGTGTAGCTTCAGTGATTCTTGGCGAGGTGCAGCTCGGAAACCCGAGTGATCTGTATATAGCTTAGGACTTGGTTTTTAGCCATAAATGTATTTAGACTTTATACCGAAGTGTATATTTTCCCCATAAAGAGGTACAAATATAGCTTAGGACTTGGTTTTAGTCGTAAATATATTTAGACTTTGTACCGAAGTGTATATCTTCCCAATAAAGAGGTATAAATTGTACGAGATCCGATTTGGACGTCGTTTGCATGTAGATGTTCAAATTAATCGATGTCAGTATGCCTTGCGTAGATGTTTCAAATCAATGAGTAATCGTGTGCTTGCCTTGTTTGTCGAGAAATATCGATAGGGTGGTCTGGATCCGATTTGGACGTCGTTGCACGTAGATGTTTCAAATTAATGAGTAATCTGTATGTGCTTGCGTAGATGTTTCAATTTAATAGTAATCTGTATGTCTTTGGGGTGGTCCCTGCGCTTAGTTAGTACCCTACTTGTAGGTTTGTCATCTTTGCAAGAGCGTCCCCTTTTGAAGGTAAGGTGTGTTTCACCCGAGGTGAAAACGGATTTTCACATAGATATAAGATAGGACGAAGTAATCCACTCATAATAAAAAAAAGATGTTTTTATTGATAAGTAAATGATATCGTGCCTTGGAAAAATAAAAAGAGGGCTAATATAATGCCGACGTGAAATAAAAGCTATGTAAAGTACCTCCTCAGGTGAGTAATATGCCAGGTTTGGGGGATAAGTGTACCGGATAGGTGAGCAAGCTTATAAGCCCCTTTGCCGAGGTCCTCGTGGATGCGGTATGGGCCTTCCCATATTGGATCCAACTTATTAAGGCGCTCGGCTTTACTAGCTTCATTGTTCGTGGGGCGAGGTCGCATGCGTGGGTGTGGAGGCTTTCACCCTCTTGTTGTAGTACTTTGATACTTGGCATTTATACTTGGCTTCATTGATGAAGGCGAGTTCATGCCTTTCCTCCAGAGCATCGAGATTGGCTCGTAGGTTCTCCTCATTGCCATGCTCGACAAAATTAAGAGTTCTTGGGCTCGGGACACCGATCTCAGTTGGTATAACAGCCTCGGTACCATAGACCAGGCTGAAGGGTGTTTCTCCGTGGAAAGTCCGAGGTGTCGTTCTGTATGACCAGAGGACTTGAGGGAGATTTTCAATCCCCTTTAGCTCGATCTAGCCTCTTTTCAATCCTTGCGATCGTGCGATTCATCACTTCGTCCGACCGTTCGCGAGGTGTGCAACCGAGGTGAACTGTTGTTTGATCCGGAGCTCTTCACACCATTCTTTGAAATTTTTGTCGATGAGCGGGTGCCGTTATCCGAGATCAAGACATGTGGTATGCGGAAGCGGCAAACTATATTCTTCCAAACAAAGTTACGAATCCTTTTGCTTGTGAGGTTTGAAGAGGCTCGCCTTCCACCCACTTGGTGAAGTAATCTATGGCTACAACCAAATACCGAAGCTGTCCTGGTGCTCGGTCGAAGGGACCAACGATGTCGATTCCCCATTGCATAAAAGGCCATGGACTTTGTAGGCTGCTGAGGTCGGTTTGAGGTAGCTTTTTGACTGTAGCGTGAAGTTGTCACTTCGGACACTTCTTGACGAGCTCGGCCGAATCCAGGATGAGGGTGGGCCAATAATATCCCGACCTCAATGTTTTCTTTGAGAGAGCTCGTGATCCGATGTGGCTTCCACAAGACCCCATGTGAATTTCTTTAAGCACATAGTCCGCCTCTTCTGGCCCAAGGCATCTCAGGAGGGGTTGGAGGTAGGATTTCCTATAGAGTGTTCCTTCATGAATAAAGTATCTCTGGGACTTGACCATCATTTTTTTAGCTTGGAGCCGATCCTGTGGTAGCACGCCTTCTTCTAGGTAAGCCCGTATATGAGTCATCCAGTTCGGTTCGGTCTCTGTGATGACGTCGATGTGGGGCTCTCTGATACTTCTGGATTGAACCTCCTCCACTGGTGGATTTGTTGATGACGAGGCTAATTTGCTGAGGATGTCAGCTCGACTATTCTCACCTCACGGGATTCGATGAATTGTGAAATACCTGAAACAGGTCAGCATTTCTTTTGCTTTCTGAAGATATTGCTTCATCCTATCCTCTTTGACCTCGTATTTCCCTAAGACCCGATTTACCACCACCTGGGAATCTCCAAAGATCTGGATTTTTTCCACTTTCAACTCTTTTTAGGCGAAGTCACGAGATTAGTGCTTCATATTCCACCTCGTTGTTTGTGGTCGGGAAGGAGAACCGAAGTGCATAGGTTACTTCTTATTTTTCCGGGCCGAGAAGCAAGATGTCTGCCCGCTACCTGTTTTGTATGAGGCTCCGTCCACGTACATTTGCCAACAATCATTAGGTAGGTTGAGGCGGTTCCTCCGTTTAAGAGCGCGGTCGGAGTGACCTCACGGTAGGATTGACCTCGGTAAACTTGGCTTCTACCAGGAAATCAGCCAGAGCTTGCCCCTTTTATGGCCGGTTGGAGGGAGTATAAGATATCATGTTCGCCGAGCTCCAGTGCCCACTTAGCGATACGTCCTGACGACTCAGGTTTTGACAAGACTTGCCTCAGAGGTAAGTCAGTTAGTACCTGGATGGAATGGGCTTGAAAATAAGGTCGGAGACGTCGCTTGGCGTTCACCAGTGCCAACGCTATTTTTTCGAAGCTGGTGTACCTAGTCTCCGGTCCTTTGAGAGCTCGGCTGATGAAGTAAATAGGAAGTTGTCGTCCGAGCTCATCTCGCACCAGTACCGCGCTGATGGCCTCATCCGAGGCGGCTAGATATAAGGAAAGGAGTTCGCTCTCCTTTGGGGCGGACAACGTGGGCAGGTCGGCAAGGTACTCCTTTAGTTGTGTAAAGGCAGTATGGTGCTCTTCCTCCCAGGCGAAGTCCGGGGCTCTCCTCAAGATTTTGAAGAAAGGGAGTTGTTTCTCGGCAGCTCGAGATAGGAACCTACTGAGGGCGGCTAAGCATCCGGTGAGTTTGTGGATTTCACGAATTGTTTTTGGCACTTGCATGTCAAGTATCGTTTTCACCTTGGTGGGATTAGCCTTCAACCCTTCTTGAGAAACCCAGCATCCCAAGAATTTCCCCGTTTCTACCATGAACGTGCACTTTTGAGGGTTGAGCTTGAGATTGACCGACCTGAGGAGCTGGAGGATAGTTCTGAGATTCTCGGCATAACTTTCCATCCTTTTGCTTTTTGACCACAATGTCGTCAACGTAGACCTCGACGATCTTTCCTATGTGGTCTTTAAAAATTGCGTCCACCATTCGTTGGTAGGTAGCTCCGGCGTTTTTCAATCCAAAAGGCATTTTTCGGTATGCAAAGACACCGAAGTCAGTGATGAATGCCGTTTTTGGAGCATCTTCCTTGCTCATCAAGACTTGGTGATATCCCTTATATAGATCCAGAAAACTGAAGATCTCATGGCCCACCAATGCCTCTACCTTTTTATCAATATCGGGGAGGGGGTAACAGTCCTTTGGGCAGTGTTTATTCAGGTCGGTATAGTCGACACACATGCGCCACCCCACTCCTGGCTTTCGAACTATGACGGGATTAGCCATCCAGGTTGGGTACTTGACCTCGAATAGGATTTTGGCTTTCTGGAGGTCGGTCACTTCGTCTCTTATCACCTTGCTGCGCTCTGCCGCAAATGCCCTTTTCTTTTATCGAACTGGTTTTGTAGCCGGATCGATGTTGAGCCGATGAGTGATGAGCTCGGGTGACACTCCTGTCATGTCAAGTGGTGATCACACGAACACGTCCCTGTATTCCCTCAGAAGTTGCATAACATGTTGTCGAATGTCAGTGGGACCCTGGGTGCCGACCTTGACGACCTTGGAGGGATCGTCGTCATATAATTGAAGGTCGTCAGTCAGATCATCCCGGGGTGACAACTTCTGAGGAGGGTTCTGTAATTGCTAGGCCTAAGGTAAGGCCTCATCTTGGGCTGAGATCCTCAGGCATTCTTTCGCCGCTGCTTGATCACCCTGGATACTCAATACTCCAGCCGGGGTGGGTATCTTGATGGTGAGGTGGTAGACCGAGCAGACGGCCTTGGTGGCATAGAGCTAATCTCTTCCGATGATGATGTTATACGGAGAGGGAGCCTTGACCAGGAAGAATTATATGGCTTTGGTAACCGACCTAGGAGCACGTCCTACGGTGATCGGAAGGGTGATGATGTCTTCGGTTGACGCCTCTGAGTGAAGCTCCGTAGTTTAGGCGGTCTTTGGATGAATTTGGATCCCTCCGACCTCGAGTTTGTCTAGCGACTTTGAAAATGATGATCTTGTGAGGCACCGATGTCGATGTAGACCCTATGGATGTTCTTATTGCCCACCACCGCTTGTATGGTAATAGCATCTTGATGGGGCATGATCTTGGTCTTGGGTCATCGTTGGAAAACACGATGGTCTCACCGTCCAAGTCGCTTGTCTTTTGGCTCCTCGGGGATCGGTCTCCGAGCTTCGGTTTTTAATGACGACCTTGTCGTACCTATAGGGAGTCCGGTGATGGCGTAGACTTGCTCCATTGCGTTGGGATCATCGTCCTCATCATCGTCGGGGTGCGTCTTCTTCGAGGTCGGCCCATAATTGTTGCCACCTCCGTTCTTTCCTCTGTGCTTCTTGTTTCCCACCTCGTTCGTGGTGCGGTCGAGGTACTTCTTAAGCGCCCCTTTTTTAACGAGCTCGTCTATTTCCGAGCCCAGACTTCTGCAGTCGTCGGTATTGTGACCATACCCCTGGTGGTAGTCGCAATACATGTCCTTCGACTTTTTCTTGGATCCTCCTTTCATAAGAGGTGGTTTTGGGAAGAGCTCAGTGTGGAGCTCGAATATCTCCGCCCTTGAATTGAGCAGATTATTGCCAGGATTTGGCCGAGGTCCCAATCTGGACTCCATTGGTCCTTTTTTGATTCTATCGAAGGCACTTCGACGATCGGTGCCTCTTCCTCAATCGTCCGGCCTCTTCTTCTCGACCTTCTGCTCATCCCATGTCTCTCTCTTTTTACGATCCGACTCATCCCCTTTGACATAGTTATCCACCAGGGTCCAAAGGCTACTCGCCATCTTCGGCTTCTCCCTGGTAATTTCTTTGTTTAGTGCGCCAGGTCGGATCCCGTTTTTGAATGCATTGATGATGTAAAGGTCGTTACTCTCATCGATCTTGAGGGATTCCTTGATAAACCTCGAGAAGAAATTTAACATCGTCTCGTCTCATCCTTGGCGGATGGTGAGCGGTCGGATGATGGTTCCTGAGGTGGCATCTTTGATAGAAGCGCCACTTGAGGCGATCCATGAGATCTCTGAAGTTGTGTATGCTATTCTGACGAAGTGAGGTGAACCAACGGCGGGCGTTGGAGACCAGCACCTCGGGGAAGATCTTGCACATGTGAAAATCTTCCATTCCTTGATTTGTCATGTTATAGGCAAAAGGAAACGAGGATCTCCGAGACCGTCATAGGCGGCGATGTTGGGTGCCCGATATCGTTGCGGCAGGGGTGTATCCAGGATTTCCCTGGAGAAAGGGAGATGATTCGTCCATGCCGGTCGAATCCCGATAGCTCGTTGCCATCTCTCTCAGGAGGGGTGGGAGACCGATAGCGACGTCTATCGTCTCTTTGATGAGGGGATCGACTCCGTATTTCCTCTCTTCGGCCCCGTTCGGCCTCGCGGGCGTGTCTTGGCGAATGACTTGGTGGTGTACGAGGTGACCGACCGTGGATGTCGTCGGGGTGAATGATTATGGGCGGCCCGAGGTGATCGACTTGGACGTCGTGCGAGGTGACCGTTCTCGGGCATCATACCGAGGTGATCGTTCTCGGCCATTTCGCCGAGGTGAGCGTCCTTGGTCATTTCGGAGGTGGCGACCTCGGGCGCCCGTGGCGCGCCATGCAGGCGTTCTTGAGGTACCCGCTCCGTTCGCCTCCGACTCGTAAAATTTTGAAATTGGCGATATTGGCGTTGAGGAATTCGAGATCTGCTCTGCGGGGACCTCGTGAGATTGGTGAACTGCTTGTTCACGGTGTTGAGTCGGCATCTCCTCTTCAAGAGGGCGGCGATCCCGATGGTGTATAGGAAGGTCCTCTATGTAACCTTCAGGTGTGTTGTTGCTATCAGCAGCCGCGATCTCCTTTCCCCGACATGCGTTACGACTTGGTCGGGTCTTGATCGTCCATTGCCAGCACCACCGACGGTGCTAACATTTGCACGAGTCCTTGCCATTGATTTTTTGTAGAGAAACGAAGCTTTTTGTAGGATTTCCCACAGACGGCACCAATGATAAATCTTGTGTGTGAGATTGTGAAAACAATAAAGAACACAGAGGTTTTTACATGGTTCGATCAAGGAAAAGATCTACGTCCACAGAGGAATGATTCCCCAATACTTTCACTATATGCGATTACAATGAATGTATCTAAAAACTCGAGTATTCAAATAGTTGCTAACCCTTCTATCTTCAACCTAACCTCTATTTATACACATTGCGGATCCTTTAAGATTGCTGCAGATCCGATCTCTCTCTGGCGATATCTCATCCTTGAATATCTCCTTCAATATCTCTTCTTAGATTCGATCTTGAATAGGGTTTAGATGTTGGGCTTTGGGCCGAACCGCGTAGGCCGTCTATTAGGTCAGACCCAGTTCACTTGGGCCTGCTATTAGGCTTACACGGTAAGGCCACATCCATCACTAATTAATTTGATCACTTCAAACAATTAATATTGAGATGTTAAGTTGCCGAATTGAGAGATAATTTCTTGGAAATTCTTCCCAACAAGCAAAAGAAAGCATATCCATCAAAATCACGACACATAATTTTTTCCATAATTATTTTTTTAATAATTGTCGTGTTTACCCCACTGTCCAAGACAGTATATTGAATAGTATCTCATTATGTAATAATTGGACTAATATGGTCAAGAAACAATATTTAAATTAAAATAATGGACAAAATGTTTGGTAGGTTTAATTGCACATGGTTGGCTGAGTTGCACATCATTTAATTAAACCCTTTAAATTCCCCTTTATCTTCTTCTTTTCATCACTAAAGCGAATTAGTGGACTAGCCAACCACTAGAAAACAGTGAAAGATATGCATACAATCAAATGAAGCAGTTAAAATAAAGGATCCTAACTGAGAGAGAGAGAGAAAGATTTAGTTATGACTTATGGCATGTAGTTTCAAACATGGAGGGCTGAGTTGATGTTGAATTCGAGACTCCAAAGGACAAAGTCTTATGTTTGTTACAATATTAAATTTAATTTCACTAATTCAAAACTCTCGATTATGCCAACTTTACATAATTTTAATTAAAACAACTCCATCATGGCTTGATGATAGGCCTCGTCTTGCACGTCTTTGTTCCTTTTCTTAAGGTGTACTATTTAATCCAATCAAAATTGAATATTTGAAAATTCGAGTTTGACCTATTATTATTGGCAGGCTCAAATTTAATTTATCAAGTCTAGATAAGATTTTGCAATTACATCATAAATTTGATATAAATCATCATTTCTTTAAACATTTATTCTAAAAAATATAATTTAATTATAACTTATACACGGTTTGGCGAGGTGGGGGTGTTAAATATCGCATAAATAAATAATTAAAATAATTACCATCCTCCAATTTTTGATGCAATTTTATGCCAACCTATAGATTTACATGTTTGTATACAAAGGAATTTCAAATTTTACTGCAGCTGAATTGGTTAGCTGTTTCCTCTTTTTTTTTTCTGGTTGTGACGAAAGATTTTGTTCTATTCCATTCTCTCATTTTTTGTTGAATTAAATGTATATCTTTTTGAAATGATAAAATAATAACGAAATGTTCGGATTGGTAAATGTACACACCCACAAAAATCCTGGAGAGAGAGAGAGAGAGAGGAAATCCTTTAATTTCTTGAATTGGTTTATTAGACATTTGAAGAAACTATATAAAAGAAATCACATACATTCCCTGATGTGATCATTCTTGGAAGAGCACACAACAAAACAAGTAAGAATTAATACAAGAGAATTTAAATTAAGCAGTAGCTAGGTTGTTTCTTACAAGCTAAATAGGTGAAGATCATTCAAGCTTTGTGAGGGTAAAGACGAATAGGCAATCCCTTGGCTGGAATCGGCATGGGATTTACAACGATTTTCTCGTCCGAATGATTTTCTCCCATCTGAATCTCCTCACAAGGTGGTGCATGAATACCAAGATCTCCAGCCGGGCGTACTCTTTCCCGGGGCACATCCTCGGCCCTCCACCAAAGGGGACGAATGTGTACGGGGCGGGCCCCGTGCCCTCGAATCTTGATGGGTCAAACTTCTTAGGGTTGGGGAAGCATTCTGGGTTTATATGAGTCGAATTTGCGCTCCAATAGAGCTGTAACATGTGTAATAATTAGTAAATCATATTATTATATATATATTTATTTTGTCGAAATGTGTATTTACCTTCCAGCCCTTGGGGATATTGAAACCGTTGTACATGAAATCGGATAGGGCTTCTCTGAAAGCGCCCTGAAGAGGCGGTGCAAGTCTTAAAACCTCACATGCTACATTCCATGAATATTTCATTTTTTGGATATCTTCCCAGTTCAGTAATTCTCCTTCCTTCTTCGATTTCGCAATTTCCATTTGCTCTGCAACCAAAAATAAATACGTTTATTAATTTTCGATTTTGTGAACCGGATTAAAAACTCGTGATCGGATTCTCTTTTGTAACACCGGATGTTACAATTTTTTATTTATTTTAATACAAACACGGGTAAAGTTGGTTGGCACTAGATAACATTTTTAGTTGCATTTCAACATCATATAAATAATATTTGTATGATGGGTGGTATACATCTATATCAATAAAATCAATTATATAAAATTAAAGGGAAAAATAAATTAATTAAAAAAGACGGTTAGTTGACTAATAGGTTCGAAGCCGGCGGCTGCCTTAATAAGAAAATCATTCACAAAATTCCAAAAAATGCCACAGCTGCTTGCTTTTGACACGACGAAATACGTATATACATACGACCTCAGACAAAACTCAGGTTCAGTTTGACAACTTTATTAACCAATTTTCACACACATGATCACCATTTCTTGATTAATATCCCACCAACTATACTTATTAGTCTTGTTCACGTCATATATATTACGATCTAAATTATTATTAATTACTAGTATTAATGGAAGACAAAAAATGGAAGATTCATTGAGTTTGAGATTCATTAGTTATCAAGTCCAAGCAAAATATTTAACCTATAAGTAACATAAACCATGCCAGTCTACCAAAAATCCCTAATTAAATCTTAATTGATGACTACTAAACCCTAACTAAAAATTACTTGAAGATTGATTTAAGTCCAATTGAACGTAATTAAGGTAGATGCACCGTACATTCTGGATGCACACAAGTTTTTTTCAAATCGCAGATCACGCGTGTGTGTGTGTGAGAGAGAGAGATAGGAAGTATACCCTTATAGACTCCCTGATAAATCTCAGGCAGCTCAGCGAGATACTTAACAACGAAAGCGCATGCGGAGCTAGCGGTATCATGTCCTCAATGAGCAACCCTAGAATCTTATCCGCAATATCCAACTCTTGCATGAATTTCCCACTCGTCGCTGGTGAGCAGCATGTGCGAGAGGATATCCTGCGTGGGCGAGGCTTTGCCGTCGGCGAGGTCGAGCTTCCGCTGCTTGATGATGGCGTGGAGCTCCTTCCTGATGTAGTTGGACGCCTTGATGGCCTTGTTGAAGGGCGTACCGGGAAGATCCACCGGGATCGAGATCAGCCCCGAGGCCAGCTCCCCGAACGGCTCGGCGAATTTTTCGACGAGTTCGGGGTCCTCCACGCTCACGAAGAGGCGGCACGCCAGCCAGAAGGTGTAGTTCTTGGAGAGGGGGAATACGACGACTTCCTTCTTGTTGTCCCAGCCGTCGGCGAAGTGGCGCTGCGCGATGTGGTCCATGATCCCGACGTAGCGCTGCAGGGCCTCCGGTTTGAAGAAGTTGGGGAGCATTCTTCTCATCTTGATGGCTTCCTCCTGGGAAGAAGATGACTGGGAGGAGGAGGGGAAGACCTTGTCGACGGAGGCGGGCCACCACGCGCGCACCAGCTTGTTCTCGTTTGAGAAGAGGAACTTGTTGCCCGCGGCGCCGCAGAAGACGGCGGCTTTCTCGCCCAGGAGGTGGGTGCGGAACACGGTGGAGGAGTAGCGGGCGATGCGGTCGAAGATGAACTTCTCAGGGTGGCCTTTCCACCCTGTGGAGAGGAACTCGAGGCTCTCCCGACCACAGGCCACCCGTCCTGCCCGGGGCAGTCCTGCCGCTGTGCCAGGTTTGTTCTTGAAGAAGAGGAAGTGGAGGGAGACGGAGACGGCGACCACGAAGGCGGAGAGGAGGGAGACGTAGAAGAGCTCCATGGTTTTGGGTCGATGGCCGGAGAAAAAAATACTAGGAAATGCTGTTTGTGTGAAGTTTGGTATATAAGTTGGGGCTTATTTATAGCCACACATGAACCTAGTGAGAGATGAAGAAGTGGGGTTTGATAAAAATGCCAAGATCCACTGTTCCAATAATTTTTTTATTCTTTTTGGATCCGTAAATTTGTATTGGCTTAGCCCCTCTCGATCTCCTCAGCTTGATTCGATGATCATAATTTACTCAATTAATTAATTAATGAACATGTTGATCTAATCGTACTCACATAAATTTGGCAGTATTATCACTTGATCATCGGTAACTCTATTTTAGTAAGTCTGGGAATTTTTTAAAAAATTAAATATGAAATTAATGGTTCAACAATTAATATTTTCTGTTTTTCTTTATTAAACTTTTATTATGTAGCTTATGGAAGAGTACCTAACTGCATATACTTTCTATGAGAGAGTTATCCATTTCACCAAGTATACTACATAAATTATTTAATTTTTAAGCAAGCTTTTGTATACGATTGCGTATTATACGTAAATCATAAAGCTATCTATAACTCAAGTTGATAATGAATGAACTAAACCCAAACTACAGATTTTTACCTAGCTTGCCGCGATTTGATATTGCACTATTTATGTGTCCATATAAATACATACGCATTTCTAAATAAATAGCTAGTATATATAAATTTAAAACCGAAAAAGAAATTGAAGTGGGCAGAAGATATATATGAAATAAGCTTACCATACTATGATTAATATTAAACTTCTGCCCTGGGTTGTGACAGAGTCACAGTTGAGGTATGCGAATATTATAAGAGGTCAAAATGGGCTTGCTATAGAATTTTTAATTAGAATAATTAAGCTGTATGGCCGGGTACTAAAGTCCCTCCTTGGTTGGCTTACAAAATGGGTACTGGGTAATCAAGAAATATTATAATATATTGCTAATATATTTATGTGAGCACCACATTTCTCATGATCGAGTAGTTGCATTTGGAAGTGGTCTCGACAAGGTGTGAACGTACATCTCATACTTTTGAAATTCATCAGCGTGAAAAGTTTATAATTTAACTATATATTGCTCATATTGGAAAGTCAAGACACTCTGTTCAATGTGACACAGTCAATTAATTTGTTTTCTATATGTACACGTTTATGTAAAATCAGTATTGACCACTTATTAACTTTATATTTTTAATTTATGTGTTGCACATATGAAGTAGTAGTGAAGTTGAAATTAAAGCAAATAAAAACAGCATGCTACTTACAAGGGGCACTGATAGGATACGGCCCAACTACTGGGCCCAAGATCGTCGCCCAATACAAGAAGTTCTGACATCAAGCTCGGGCCCAGACAAGTTCGCCCAAGAAGACTCCTAAAACCAGGTGGGAGCAGAAGGCCCGCCATATCTAAAAGAATCCTAATGGGAGAAGACTTTGAATCCTATTGGGAGAAGACTTGAATCCTAATGGGAGAAGACTTTGTATCAGAGTCAGAGTCGAACTCAACTTGGTATCGAGTCGAGTCGAACTCAACTTCATAATTGTGTATAAATAGAGGCTAGATTAGGCGAAATAGATTCATTCGGACTCTTTGTAATCGCTTCACACTCTCAAATACACAAACACTCTCTTGCTCGTGGACGAGATCTAATTCAAAGATCGAACCACGAAATCCTCATGTGTTCTTCTCGCATTTATTTCCTAACGAAATTAAACTTTATCATTGGCGCCGTCGTGGGAACGAACAAGAAAGCTTCGCTTCTCTACAACCTAATGGCAAGAACTCGTTAACGCTTAGCGCCGTCGGCGATGCGGGTAACAACCGCGTTGAGGACGACCAAGTGGTCACACAACGACCGTGGAAAGCGGATTGCGGATGCCACCAGCGGACACACTCCTGATGGCTACATGGAGAACATTCCCATACACCCTCGGGATCGCTGTCCCGACGAAGAGGAAAATGCCGACCTCATCTTGGTGAACAGGCGGTTCACCGATCTCGTGAGGACCTCGGGCGAATCGCGCCCAACACGGCATGTAACTCATCGAGGAGGTATTTTACATTGTTTTGATTTCGATCGGCATCATGTTAACCCTCCTTTATTTTTTTTCAATACGATGTCATTTACTTTATCAATAAAACATTTGTTTTACTAACAAGTACATCACTTGTCACATCTTATATCTATGTGAACATCCATTCGGATACACCGCAAATTACCTTCAAAGGGGCGCCTTGCGAAGAGAGCATACGGATTACTCATTCATTTGAAACATCTACATGCCGACATCCAAATCGGATCTCGTACACGCAAGGCATACAGACTACTCATTAAATTGAACGTCTACATGCTCGCATACAGGTTACTCATTAATTTGAAACACCTACATGCCAACGACGCCCAGATCGGATCCGTGCACGCAAGACATACAGGTACTCATTCATTTGAAACACCTACATGCCAACGGCGGCCTGTGTCGGATCTCGCATAAATTACACCCTTTATTTGGGAAAATATACACTTGAACGAGTCTAAATACATTTACGACCAAAACGAAGTCCTAAGATATGTTAGTACCTCTCAAGGGGAAAATATACACTTGAACGAGTATAAATACATTTACGACCAAAACGAAGTCCTAAGCTATGTTAGTACCTCTCAAGGGAAAATATACACTTGAACAGTCTAAATACATTTACGACCAAAACGAAGTCCTAAGCTATGTTAGTACCTCTCAAGGGAAAATATACACTTGAACGAGTCTAAATACATTTACGACCAAAACGAAGTCCTAAGCTATGTTAGTACCTCTCGAGGGAAAATATACACTTGAACAGTCTAAATACATTTACGACCAAAACGAAGTCCTAAGCTATATACAAACTCATTCGGCTTCCGAGTCTGCCTCACCAGTCTCACCGAAGCTACACCAATTACGCACAAAATCTCCGTGTCGGCGACAAATACCTAGAACGAACTCGGTACCTTCGACCCATCTCACGAGGTCGGCGCTGCCACGCCTACTACTGTGGGCTCCTTCAGTGTGCAGGATGCTCCGACCGAAAGGGCACTCCTCGGGCCGAGGTCGAACCCCCTCTTGGGTTCGCTGTTCGGTCCGCCCTACCACCTCAATGCCGAGCCGTGCCCTTCCTTGATGATCGCACTCCCGGCGAGGCCGAACTCTGAATCGAGATCCGCCGGCTGCTGAGCCGCAACCTCGCCCGAACTGACAGCGTGCTCAGCTCGGACCTCGGTGTCCTCAACCGATCCTCGATTTTCAACAGACCGTCCTCGGTCTCCCTGACCGTCCTCGGCCTCCTGTGCCACCTCGGCCTCCTGTGCCACCTCGGCGCCCGCCATGCAGACCGTCATCGGTCCCCGGACCGTCCTCGGCCTCCTGTGCCACCTCGGCCTCCTGTGCCACCTCGGCCGCCTTCGCCAACAGACCGTCCTCGGTCTCCTGTGCCACCTCGGCCGCCTTCGCCAACAGACCGTCCTCGGTCTCCCGGACCGTCCTCGGTCTCTGTGCCACCTCGGCCGCCACCACTGCACCGCCTCGGCCTCCGGACCGCCTCGGCCTCCTGTGCCACCGACCGCCGCCAACAGACCGCCCTCGGTCTCTCGACCGCCTCGGTCCTCCAACGGCCGACCACGGCCGCCGCCGTCGCCGTCTCGCCTCCCGCTGGGCCTTCCGCAGATCGACCTCGGCCTTAATCGACGCTGGCCTTGGCCGCCGTCGAGCCCGGCCTCCTTCGCCGCATCTCGAGCCTTCACCGGCCTCGACCTCGACACGGTTACATATTCGACTTCGGCGGTGAAGCTGCCGGTACAACTTTGGCACAACGCCTCGGAAAGGTGAAGCCAAGCGACGTACAACTTTGGCACAACGCCTGGAAGGTGAAGCGGCGACGACAACTTTGCACAACGCCGGAAAGGTGAAGCGAGAGACGTACAATTTCGCACAACGCCAAGGTGGCGCCGACAAGTGAAGCGCCGAAGACCCCGCTAACGCCGGCGGTGAAGCTGGTCGAAGATCTCGACAACGCCGGCGGTGAAGCGGTCGAAGACCTCGCTTAACGCCCGTCGGTGAAGCGGTCGAAGACCTCGCTTAACGCCGTCGGTGAAGCGGCAAGAAGACCTCGCTTAACGCCTCGTCGGACCTCGCTTAACGCCGTCCGTAAAGCGGTCGAAGACTTCGCATAACGCCGTCGGTGAAGCGGTCAAAGACCTCGCTTAACGCCGATAGTTGAAGCGGTCAAGACCTCGCTTAACGCCTGCGTCGGTGAAGCGGCCGAAGACCTCGGCATAACGCCTCGGCGGTGAAGCCCGAAGACCGCTTAACGCCCGCCGGTGAAGTCAGTCAGAAGACCTCAGCATAACGCCTCGACAGGTGAAGCCAGTCAGAAGACCTCGGCTTAACGCCTCGTCAGGTGAAGCCAGTCAGAAGACCTCGGCTTAACGCCTCGTCAGGTGAAGCCAGTCAGAAGACCTCGGCATAACGCCTCGTCAGGTGAAGCCAGAACACCTCGGCAAGAGATACAAACAGCACACGTGACCTCGGCAAGAGATACAAACAGCACACGTGACCTCGGCAGACGCCTCTGCAAGCACGGCATACGATATATGACGTCGGAAGCATTGACACGCACAAAGTCAGGCCCAGAGAAGAATGTCAACAGATCGTTCACGCCCCGCTTCGTCATAAACAACCCCAATCCAAAGACGACTCGCCTGCGTCTTTTTGGGGGTTGTGATAGGATACGGCCCAACTACCAGGCCCAAGCATCAGGCCCAATACAAGTAAGCCTGACATCAAGCTCGGCCTGGACAAGTTCGCCCAAGAAGACTCGAAACCAAGGGAACGCAGAAGGCTCGGCCATATCTAAAAGAATCCTAATGGGAGAAGACTTTGAATCCTATTGGGAGAAGACTTCGAATCCTAATGGGAGAAGACTTCGAATCCTAATGGGAGAAGACTTTGTATCAGAGTCAGAGTCGAACTCAACTTGGTATCAGATTCAGAGTCGAACTCAACTTGGAATCAGAGTCAGAGTCGAACTCAACTTGGTATCAGAGTCAGAGTCGAACTCAACTTGGAATCAGAGTCAGAGTCGAACTCAACTTGGTATCAGAGTCAGAGTCGAACTCAACTTCATAATTGTGTATAAATAGAGGCTAGATTAGACGAAATAGATTCATTCGCACTCTTTGTAATCGCTTACACTCTCAAATACACAAACACTCTCTTGCTCCGTGGACGTAGATCTAATTCAAAGATCGAACCACGTAAATCCCTTGTGTTCTTCTCGCATTTATTTCCCTAACGAAATTAAACTTTATCAGGCACACAGTATAATGTAAAATATGAAATAAAATTACCATTTTCAGATAGTTCAGTTGCAGAATGTATGGCCTTCTGACTAAAGGTTGAGCGTGCCAATCTAGACTTTTCTGATCATTTCTCTCTTTTTTATAAGTGTCTTATTCTCAATTCAAAAATAAAATTGTATTATACTTCTTATTTTATCTTTGTTATTTAAGAATTTGAAATTTGATAATTAGTTATTTGTATATATTTATTATGATAATCAATAAAGTTACAAAAATAAATTTCTCTATTTTCTTGGTAAGTATAATTTGACTTATAAGGACACTTACAAAAAAATAAAGGGAGTATGATTTTTTTCTTAGTAGGGATTCGAATTTCCTCACATTAAAGATGATGCTCGTTAATAGTTGTCTGAATTTAAAATCACCAAATTATATATACACGCGCATACACACACATAGAAGGTAATTTTATGTCCCTTGAGAATAGTCCAATGATTAAGGTGGATTCTTATAGCTGAAATGTCATATATATGTTCGAATCTCATCAAACGCTTCTATGAGTTTGAGTCTGTCACACTTGGTTTTTCAAGTGTGATTTACCTATCCTATGTGGTTTGCAGGCTATTGCAAATTAAAGTGTGGTTTACCTGTCCTCTTGGTTTTCCAAGTGTGGTTTACCTGTCCTTGTGGTTTGCAGGCTATTGCAAATGAAAGTATGGTTTAGCTGTCCTGTGTGGTTTACAGGATGCTAGCGTGAGGCTTACCCAGTGTGCACCGTAGGTAGCGGCTGTGAGTTCCCCATGATACAAAAAAAATGTGGTAATCATAGGATGTGCATGAAAAAGTAATTGCTTTGGTAGACAAACAAAAGGAAATCAAAGTCTAAATGGTGTTTACTTTATATGATTAGGATGCATAAATAAAAATAATACAGCCTAATCCAGCTTTTACTTTTAAAGATTAACATTTGAAGTTATCCCAAAACCCGAGATTATTTTAATCTTTTGAATTGTTCTCCATTGATTTAGTTCCAACCAATATATATGGGATTTGAATAATCCTCCAAACAAAGGGAGAGTTATTTATCCTAATTTTAATCATCCACTAGTCCTTTATAGTAAACAAAAAATTAATAGATAAAAAATATCTTATCATACATTTAATCTATCAAATACTTAATTCTTCAAAATACTAATAATGAAAAGTAAACGCTTCCTAATAGATTAGTTAAGTACGTGATACTTAAACAATGTTAGGGTTATCAAAGGAATATATCATTTTCGAATCCTAAGTATCATCATTTTTTCAAATTTGGGTCATTCTTTTCATATTGTTAAGAAAATTAGACCTCATAATTGATACTGTTTTCAGATTCAGTATTCTATATTTGCGGTACTAGATTGTTGCGTTCACAACCGAAAAGATGACTGGAAACTTCAACTAAAATCATGATATTTTTTAACATACTAACCATGAAATTTGGATTTTATTAATATTTAATAAATAAAACTTATGCATGCATAACCAAAATGTTTTGAGGTGGTCTCCTGTGCGCCAAGACAAGGAGACCACCTTATTTAATTAATTAGTTAATTAATTTTAATTAAGTAGTTAATTAATCTTAATTAATTAATTAAATTAAATCTAACTAAAATTAATTAATTTAATAAACTTTAATTGTAAATTAATAAATATAATTTTAAATTAATATATCTTAATTTTGAATTAATAAATTCTAATTTTGAATAATAAAGCCTAATTATAAATTAGTAAACCCTAATTTTGAATTAATAAACCCTAATTTGAATTAATAAACCCTATTTGGAATTAATAAACCATAATTTTGAATTAACAAACCCTAATTGAAAATAATAAACCCTAATTTTGAATAATAAACCCTAATTATGAATTAATAAACCCTAACTTTGAATTAATAACCATAATTGTTAATTAATAAACCCTAATTATGAATTAATAAACCCTAATTTTGAATAATAAATCCTAATTATGAATTAATAAACCCTAATTATGAATTAATAAACTCTAATTATGAATTAATAAATAAAATATAAAATAATAAATTAAATAACAAAACATGCGCGTCGCGCACACAAGTTTTTGTCAAATGTTTTTTATTTGGAGGACGAAAAAATGTGTCAATAAGAAATTGTTCTCGAATATATAGCCTAACATCATGTTTTAGTTATTTCTTTAAACATCAAATAAAATAGATTAAATTTGAAGTTTTCACTTCTGAGCTAAACTGAATTATCCTTCATAACAAACGCCAAATAATTGAAATTTTCAATTCAATTTTTGATTAATGTAGTTATACAAATTATACTTTAAATTCCAAAATTACGTATGTACTTTGTTGTGTTCGATTTTCTACAATGAAAATATAACCTAGAACTAGTTAGTTAATTACTACAAATATGAGTTAATATATATTGTATTATTTAGTTAGTGGAAAAAAGCAGTTGAATTATTTAGGAACTAAATAATAGAATGTTGTATATTGTTATAGATAGTTTTATCGGTCATAGATTTAATTTATCATTTCAGAAGTTGAAACTAATAAAATTATTACTCTTGAGTCATTATTTAATTGAAAGCCTAACATCCAATCAATTTTAGGATTGCCAGTGCAACTATCCGATGACAGAAATCTGATCAGTTTAGATTTGAAAACAATATTAATTTATTAGGTCTATTTATTAAAATATGAAAAATGTGGTCTAGATTTGAAAAATTTGTGAAACTTAATTTAGTCAACTAAGTAACGTTATCCCGTTATTAAAAAAAGCAGTACGTTTCAGGAAATTGATAATTGATGGACCATAAACACGTGAAAGATATCTCACAATCCTTCATAACAAACTAATCAGCACATTTGAGTGCATTTAATATTATCATTTAATGTGCTACATACCTAACATTTGCGACATATAATTTGGAAAACTATGATGAATTAATATTGATTGCCTAGCTGTATATGTATATATACTTGATAGATTTATTGACGTCGAATAACAATACATAAATATTTTGGGCTTTACTGAAACTAGTTCGTGAAACTAAACCAATAATGTTATATGTTACATGACATTGATTATTATAAAACCATCTTTAACTCAGAACTACGAACTCTCGAAATCGCTGTGAATCGATTAAATCGTGTAAGTGTTCAATTCAGAAAAATAAAATTGCCCCCATGAGATTCGAACTCGGTGTTTGAATTCATCAAGAAATGTGATGAATTCATCCACCGTAGATCTTCACGAATTAAGGACCGAAAATTGTTCATATTTAATACTTTAAGATTGATTTGTATTTGATCTCATTCATATATATATATATATAGAGAGAGAGAGATGAGGGTTAACGTGAGAACCATTTTATCATGAGAACGTGAGAACCAAAAATAATGAATTCATTGTGAAAATTGATGAATCTGTTGAAATCGTCATGAACGAACTCACGAAATCATCATGAAGTGTATGATTAAATCGTGTAAGTGTCTCGAATTCGGAAAATAAAATTGGTCCTCATGAGATTCAACCGGTGTTTGAATTCATCAAGAAAGGTGATGAATTCATCCACCGTAGATCTTCACGAATTAAGGACCAAAATTGTTCATATTTAATACTTTAAGATTGATTTGTATTTGATCTCATTCATATATATATATATATATATATAGAGTTTGGTTCAAATAAGAACCATTTTATCCTAAAACTAAGAACCAAATGAATTCGTTATGAAAGTTGATGAATCCGTTGAGAAAGTTAATGAATTCAAAAATTACGAATTTTCACCCGGGTTCGAATCCCATGAGGGGCGAAAATTCTATTTTTGGATTCGCAATTTTCCCAATGATTCATCAACTTTCACCGTGAATTATCAATTTTGTTCTCACGCCTCATGATAAAATGGTTCTCACGCTAACCTCCCTATATATATATATATATATATATATATATATATATATATATATATATATATATATAGGGAGGTTAACGTGAGAACCATTTTATCATGAGAACGTGAGAACCAAAAATAATGAATTCATTGTGAAAATTGATGAATCATTGAAAGTTACCGAATCCAAAAATAAAATTTTCGCCTTCATGGGATTCGAACCCGGGTGAAAATTTTAGAATTTTGAATTCAAGAACTTTCTCAACGGATTCATCAAATTTCATAGTAAATTCATTCGGATCTTAGTTTTAGGATAAAGTGGTTCTCATTTGAATCTAACTATATATATATATATATATAGGGTTGAGTTCCCTAGTACCCGGTCCCCAGATAGTATGTAGTACTCAATCTAGACCATACATTTTGAACACGTGGCCACACCATAAGCTGACATGTGGCAGCTCCTTTTCTTTTCTTTTTCTTTTTAATTTTCGCAAGGGGCAAAATGGGAAGAAACAAATCAGCCTTCTTCTCCTCCTTGACGGCAGCAGACGACGCCGGAGACGACGACGGCGGCGCCGACGGTGACGGCGGCAACACCAGCGAACAACAGCAACAAGATACACAAACAACTACAAATAACAGATTTTGAAAGAAATAAAAAGAGAAAAAAAATTGAGGAACAAAATTGATGGATTTTGAGAAAAAAATATAAGATGAATTTGATAGATGATTGAAGAATCGAGAAATATGGTGGTTATGACGGTGGTTCACGGCGAATTCGCCGATAATCAGTGAAAGAGACGACGGAATTGTTAAAGAATGATGGATGATAGATTTGGTGTCGAAAACCATAAAAATACATTGAACAAAACATGAAACTGCATTGAACAAAACATAAAAATGCATGTTCCCACGAAACAGAAACATGCATTAAACTTAGCATGTTCATGCATTGATCAAAACATGTCCATGCATTTAACAAAGCATGTTCATGCATTTAACAAAGTGTAAAAATGCAGGCCAACGGGAGTGCGAACGAGCACCGGAGTGACGCGCGAGCACGAGCGCACGTTGGGCACACCCGCGCGCTGGGCGCGCCCGCGCGCTAGGCGCGAGCTTCCAACACATACATTATTCTGCTCAATCAGATGCATTTTTGTTCATTTAAATGCATTATCCAGCTTCAATCGCATGCATTTTTTGTTTTTCGCAATCATATAACAAATCAAATTACTAATCTACTCTTAATGAAGCGAAAATCAGCGAAATTAAGCTTAAAAAGTCCGAAAAAATCTAAACCATAGGATCTATGAGATGAGTGGATGAGATTGAGTATTACATATTATCTCTGGCCCGGGTACTATTTGATCCCTCCTATATATACAAATGATATCGATTTAAAAATTAATATTTCATATACAGAATATTCCAATTTCAAGGCTACTCGTCAGGTGTCCAATTTTATGTCTGTTTTCCAGTTCCGAAAATAATATTTCCCAAATATATTATTCACCTTTTATTAATGATTCGACATCCCACGGTAAAAAAAGTCTTCTCAAATCCTAGGTTGAATATTAATCGTATCTCAAGAAATAATTCGTAAAATACCTTTCCAAATATACTTTGGCACATTTAAAGTATATATAAATGCTCTCACATTTTAACACAAATATTAATTGTCACCTTTATGTTATTCCTCCCAAAATCATCCTTGCAATTATAAAACCTTAAAACTAACCTTGACTAAAGAAATCACAACAGTACGTTATTGAAATTGGGGTGGTCGCGGACAGTGAGATCCACCATCTTATTAATTAATTAATTATTAAATTAATCATAATTAAAATTAATTAATTTAATAAATCTTATTTGTAAATTAATAAATAATAGTTTTGAATTAATAAACCCTAATCGTGTATTAATAAATCTTAATTTTGAATTAATAAATCCTAATCGTGAATTAATAAATCTTAATTTTAAATTAATAAAGCCTAATTGGAATTAATAAACTCTAATTTTGAATTAATAAACCTTAATTGTAAATTAATAAATCTTAATTTTGTATTAATAAACCCTAATTGGAATTAATAAACCCTAATTATGAATTAATAAATTCTAATTTTGAATAATAAACCTTAATTTTGAATTAATAAATCCTAATTGTGAATTAATAAACCCTAATTGGAATTAATAAACCCTAATTATGAATTAATAAATCCTAATTTTGAATAATAAACCTTAATTTTGAATTAATAAATCCTAATTGTGAATTAATAAACCCTAATTATGAATTAATAAATCCTAATTTTGAATAATAAACCTTAATTTTGAATTAATAAATCCTATTTGTGAATTAATAAACCCTAATTTTAATAATAAATCATAATTATAAATTAATAAATTAGAATTATGAATTAATAAACTATAATTATGAATTAACAAATTTAATTTTGAATTAATAAATTATAATTAAAAATTAATAAATTTAATTATAAATTAATAAACTCTAATTATCTTTACTTATCATAATTAATATATAATTATTTTAACAAAACAAGGGTGAGCTTAGACGTGCACGGTTTTTACGAATCACGGGCCGGCCTAGGCCCGCCCTAAAGTCAACGGTTCGGGCCGGACCGTGGTCAACGGCCCGAACCTAACCGTGAGCTAGGGCTCAGGGCGGGCTCGGCTCAATAAAATCGCCCGAATCGACGGTTAACCGCCGGTCCGAACCGCGAGCTTTGATGGAACCGCCGGTCCGGTTATAGCCGTTGGAACCGGCGGGTTTGTGGTCGAACCGGGCTGCGGGGGCGAACCAAGCTTTTAGAGAGCCGTTGGAACCGCGGTCCGCCCTAAACCGCGGTTCCAACGGCTAAAACGGCTAGAAAACGGCTATATTCTAATTTCACCCCAAAATCACTCCTATAAATATATCCATCATCCTAACTCTATCCTCACTTCAATCTCTCATTTCTCAACCTTAATTCACTCATTTACATCTAATTTTCAAGCTTTCAAGCTCTCATTCTCACTCTCAAACTCAATCTCTCAAGTTCTCTCAATCTCTCATTCTTATTCTAAACTCTCAAACTTTCTCACTTCATCAATCATCATGTCTTTCTTTAAACGATTAAACAAGGGAAAGGGAAAGGCCACGATGAAGGAGCTCCAGTGAGGAGGAAACATTCCAACTCAACGTTCACGGGGGCCTTAGCGGCGGAGGAAATCTCAAGGCAAGTTCTTTGAAGGTTATGTCAAGAAGATGCTCGATTTTATGAAATGGTGCATTTATGGAAAGAAGTCCCAATTTCGGTGACGTGAGCTCGAATCGACCAAGACGACGATGAAGAAGGCAACGAAGAAGGCGACGAAGAATATGACGACTTTGACCAAGATACCGCCACAACCACCAAAATCAAAGGAACTTAAGTCCGACGTTTTTGTGAAGCACTTTAGGTACGTAAATTTTTACGTTTCTTACAAATTAGTTTCACAATTTTAATTTCATGTTCATAGTTCTTACAATATCTTGTTATATTTTCTTTAGAAAAGTGGAAGTGCTAGGCGAAGCACCTCTTCCCGACGGTCGAAAGAGATACGTTGCTTATTGCAACTATTGCACGAAAACCTACAAATGGATCGAGAAAGGAGGTTACGGAACGCTCAATAGGCACATGGAGGGTTCTCATCCTCATGAGTATGGAATATCAATGAACCAAGCTCAAATTAAAACCCTTCTCAATATTCTACAACGGTACGTCCACTTTATTTAAATTTGATAAGGAAAATATGAAGATGCGATGGCTAGATATTGTGCTATGGAAAACTCCCTTTAATTATGCCGATAGAGTTACGTATGAAGAATGTTATAAAGAGGACTTGGTCCTAATGCATGCAAAGTTAGTAGAAGTATTATGCTTAAGAAGATTAGGAGACAATGCATGGAAAAAAACATGATTTAAAGAAATATTTGGTTCGTTTAGGTCATAAAGTTTCTATTTGTGCCGACGTTTGACGGATGCTTATAATAAGAATTCTTATATGGGTATTACTTGTCATTGGATTGATTCGAAATGGGTTATGCAAAAACGTTTAATTGCTTTTAGAGAGTTTGAAGAGCCTCATAATGCTTTAGGTATTGCTAATATTATAATTGGTGTGTTAAATGAGTATTCTTTGATTAATAAAATTTTTCCGTTGGTTTTGATAATGCTTCGCAAACACCGCTAGTATTCCTCAACTTATTGAAGCATGCGCACCTTCTTTGAAGGAAAATACTTTCATTCTAGATGCATTTGTCATATTTTAAATCTATGTGTTCAAGATGCACTTAGTATTTTCAAGAACTGTTAGTCCTATTAGAGATGCTATCAAATGTTTGCATGCTTCAAAAACTTATGGGAAGAAATGGCAAAAATATTGTCGATAAAAATATTGCTTATACATGTTTCAAATTGGATGTTTCTCATCGTTGAATTCTACTTATGAAATGCTTAATAGTACTATTTCATATAAGGGTCATTTATGTGATTTTTTTAGAAAAGAGTTTACATCTATTCAATTACATCTTAATGAGTCTCATTGGGATGCTTGCATGGATTTATATCGATTGTTAAAGGTATTTCATGGTGCAACGAAACAATTATCGGGAGTTTATTATTGCACTTCCGTTATGGTTTTAGAACATTGCATGCATATTGCCATGTCTTTTCGTAGTTGTTTTAGTAAACCATCTTTATGTGGTGTAATTTATTTTATGGTTCAAAAGTGGCTAAAATATTTTAGGAGATACCTACAATTTTTTTGCTTGCTAAGTGTTTAGATCCTAAATGGAAATATGATGGTACTTGTCAAATGCTTAATGTTTATTATGATGCTTTTAGGCAAATGGATTTTCAAGGTGCTAGTATTGAAGGAGAATTAGTTTATTTTGATCTCCGGATGTAGATCAAATCAAATATAATCTTGAAAAGAATTTAAAGTCTTTTCAAGAATATAGGTCGAAATATGGTAGTGATGATGATATTCAAACTCCACCTCCTTCTTCTATGATGTCTTCAATTAATTTTCCTTTGATATGAATGAGTTTGATCCTTTGGTGCAACAAATGACTTGATGTACCAAAATAGAACATTCGAAAGGCCTAGAGGACAAGGTAATAGTGAATTAGATATATATTTGCAAACCCTTTGTCTTTGGTGTTGAAGATAGCGGTCCTTCGATCGATGTCTTAAAGTGGTGGTCAAGAAGAGGAGTACCCAATCCTCTCAATCATGGCAAAGGAGTTATTTGTCGTCCGGCATCCATCAGATCCGTTGAACAAGCATTTAGCATTGGAGGACTAATGCTTGATCAAAGAAGAAGCAACATGAAGCCGCGAACATTGAAGCTACAATGTTGCTCGATGATTGGTGTAATGACCTTAGAGCTCAAGAACCACAATAGGAAGATGGTAACGAGAGCGAAGACGAGGCCTTCACCGAAACGGATCGATCGGAATCGGGTGCGGAGACGGAGTAGAGCATTTAGAAATTAAAAGAACTACATGGACTTTGATTCCTCTATGATTATGAGGATATGTAGGCAACTCAATTTTAGAAATTAAATTGAGCTCAAGTCCTTTATTATTATTATTTTTCATCCCTATGTAAAAGTCATAAACGGATTTATGTAATTTTACTCATCATTTATTAAAAATGCAAAGTGTTGACACATATTTTATATTTATACGTATTTTAACAAATGCAAAATGCAAAGTATTTACAAGTTCAAACATAAAAAATCACTTACAAATTTAAAAATATTTACAAGTTTAGTAGTTTACAAATTTTACAACTTTAAAAATATTTACAAGTTTATTAAACTTTAGACTTAAAAGTTAAAAGTTAAAACTTAAAAGTTTGTTAAAATCTTGGACTTTGATACTTGTTGCATATTTGATTGAATTTTCAGAAAATTGAGATAGAATTGGAGATTTTACCTTCATAAGAGTTGAAGTATATCGCGATACGAGTTCGTGAGCGCAAACGGATCGAAAATCGGAGCTCGGACGAGAGAACGGATCGATACAAAATCGCTGCGCGAACAGGCCGAACCGCCGGGCTCGGCCCTAAACCGGCGGTTCGAGCTCGAACCGGGACCGCCGGGCTCAGACCCGGCCCTAAACCGCCAACTAGTATGTAGGGCCGGGCTAGGGCCGTCACATTTGAACCGCCGATCACGGTCCCGCCCTAAACCGCGGTTCCGCCCGTCAACACGCCTAGATGAGTTCATGGTGAGACGAAGCTCACTTAAGTTTTTGCCATTGAAATTTGGTGCTAAAGAACTACGAGACTTCAATTTGAAGAATTAAATTCAAGAAAAATATATATGATTACGATGGGCTTACACTTTTTTCCAATACGGTGGCTATGATTACGTGCAAGAATCAACATATTTTTGCTGTGTAGCAAAACACTTTTTTATTATCCTTCCAATTTTCTTTTATTGTTTAGTAGTACTAATAAATACTACAAATTAAAATATAATACAAAGAAAAGACTACAACATCATGTGTAAATGATAATATTATAAGCCATACGGATGGGATTCATTTATACACTTCTCGCTTCGGACATATCTAATTTTTTTGGAAGTGATATGATGAAACGAGATCATATGCGTATAGTGGAGCTAACTCTACCGGAAAATATAGTTTCTATTTTTGGTTTGTATATATAGAGTGCTTATAAGTTATAATAATATTAATTTATATATAATTGCATTATATTGAGACTTTATGTTTTTACCACTACTTCAAATATATACATATAATTAAGTTGTGGATGACCTAGGTTTTTATGTTCACTTTAGTTGGTTTATTGTCAGCAAAATGGCACTACTTTATTTTTATTTTAGTCTTTAGTTTTTACATTCACGGACTTAGCTCAATTAGTTAATAATTAGTAGATTTGGAACTAAGCTATACCCATATATATATATATATATATATATATATATATATATATATATATGTTTTGATGGACAAGGTTTATTGTTTTTATTTTCACTTTAGTTGGTAGTTTTGCAAGCACATGGAAAGTATAATAAACTATTAACTAGTTGTCGGAACTTCAAAAACATTTTAATTAAAATAAGATACTATTTCTTACTTACAATATTATGGAATCTATTATACATTTATATTGATTTTTTTTTTCAGTTGCTAAATGAAAATATATTATTATAATTGAGTGTTTGATCCCATATATACACAGTTAAATGTGAAGGAGCTTAATTTCAGCGGTTGATTAATAAATTAACTCTATATTTGTACCTTCAGATTCGTTCAATAATTGATTTGACTAAATTTCAAGAAACGTGGATTAAAATTCATTCAAGTAAATTAATGCTAATCACTGAAAAAACCTAATATGTTAATTTCATGAATCTTCATCCCCCCCTCCTCCTTTTTTTTAATTGTTTTTTTAGTTTCATGAATCATCAGTTTAGACTACGAAAATGACGCCATAATTAGGTCAATAACTAATTAAATACAAAGAGTTGTAGTGGATAATCGGATATTCCTGCAATAATAGGTCAAGCTGAAGAATTTTTTTTAGGATCTATATTTCCATGTAATTCCACCGGAAATGTCACCCCTATCGAACTAACAAAAGTAGGAATCAAACCACAAATTTAATAATTTATCCTGTTTTATGTCTTTTTCTGTCTCATGATTACTTACAAGATATGTTGTGTATAGCTTCAAAATTAATTTAATTACAAATAGCTAGTATTTTAGTCTCACTGGCACGCACAAAAATTAATAAGATACAAAATATGCTTATTCTATATTGAGATTTCCATAGTGTTTATTTTTAAATATTCAGTGAGAGCTGCATGTTCTGATGTTGATAATATATATCAACTGGCTGTATGCGACAAGAAAAAGAATATTAATTAGTTGCAATAATAGACGACGGTAAATATTATTTTAAAAAATTAAAAGGGTTATTTTCTATCACAAAAATGATTTTCTATAGTTAGTTATGAGAAGAACAATCTGTAATTAAAGATGTTGCTAGAGATCAATACCATACAATAAAAATAACTTCAATATAATTAACTACATCAAGTATATAATATTTATGGTCACTAGTCAATAAATATCGATCTAACTAATTGTTATTTAATAAATAAATATATACATATATATAGTTATTACTTGTAATTTATTTTTTAGATGTAAATTTATAAATTACTTGTAATTAGACATAATGATCTTTGTCAGAATTAAGTCCATAAAAGTCCGTTATGATAAAGTAATACTTCATCGGTTTCCCAATTTTCTTTTTGAAAATCTTCAACGCGAGTTTTAATAAAAATTATTAAGTGTATTGTGAGTGAAATAGAGTTTTACATTAGTATAGTATTAAATTAATTAATAGTGGATCATGAATGATAAAAAATATAAATAAAGGATAATGTTGAAAGTAACAAGTAGAAAATATTTTATTGAATAGTTTCCATAGATAGAATAAGAAGAAGTTTAGAGGACATACCAAAAAGAATACATTTTATAGTTAATATATCACATTTCAAAGAATTAAATGCACTTTAATAATTTAAATATAATTACAATAAATTCAAGTATATATCTAATCAAATTAAAATCAATTTGATTACAAATATTAATTTTGATGTTATATGTTACCAACTAATATAAATACGGTTTATCAAACCAGATTATTAACACTAATGAAAACTTTATAGGATTTAAAAAAAATTAAAATACTATAAATGCACATTTATCATAATACCTATTATTTTCTTTAAATTCAATGGGCCCAATTAAGGGTGTAATCGAACTGAGTCGAGTCGAATAGCGTCGTACTCAAGCTTGACTTGTTTAGGATTGAGCCGGGCCTCAAGCTTTATTTATTGAATACTTCGAGCTCACAAGCTTTTCGAGCTTAATAGAGCCCAAACAAACTTTCTATATTTAGATATATATATTTAGAATATTAATTATTTTATTTTAAAAATATATTATTTTATTTCACACAATTATTACAATAAGTAAAAGTAGTTAGAGATTTAATACAATTATTACTAATTATAAAAAGAAAATAACTATGTAGTTAATTATTTTATATTTTCAAGCTAAATCACTTAACGAACTTGTTCATGAACGAATGAGTCGAATATTAAGCTTGGTTCATTTAGCTGACGAGTTTCACTAAACAAACTCGAATGAACTTTTATCGAGTCAAGCTCTAAATAACTCAAGAGTAGCTTGATTTATTTACAGCCCTAGGCCCCAATGACCCCATCCCTTCGTCCCCGCTAAGACGACACTATTAGCATTTTAGACTAACAAATTGAATATTATTTGCTTAAGATTTGGCATATGTATTTGTTGCACTTAGAGTTGGAAAAAAAGGTATGGCCCGACAAAATTTCGGTCTAGGCCAAGCCCACCCAAAAGTAGCCAAAGTCCGATGAACTAGTCCCGACCCAAAAATTTTACATTATAAAAGATGGATTTCCTGAGAATTCATGGTTATAGCCAATATTTTAAACAGAAGACTAGAATAGGAGATTTATTTATTTTGGGAGCAGGCCCTTAAATCGAGTGTTTCCTTTAAAATGAATCTAAAAAAGTTTTGATTTCGAAAAGATTAATTTGAAGATGTCCTTTTCGTATTTTAAATTTTAATAGACTGAATGGTAAAGGAAGCATGGTTTAAAAGAGTTTATTTATCTCTAATTAGGGTTCCTCAGTCTTTAATTAGGAGTCTATGATCTCTAAAAAGAGTTTATTAATTTATTAATTAATCTCAAGTAAAGTTAATTAGAACGGATGCATCGTGTACTCCTCCGTTATTCGAAACTGACAATGATAGTTTATTTATTTTAAGCGCCCAAACAGTTGTGATGCACAAGGGATTCTCTGCCCTTTTTGGTGTCTCACCCGTGCCAATTTCAATTTTTTATAGTTTTAATCATTTTTCTTCAATTTTAATTTATTACGTTTTAGCATATTTTAAGATAATTAACTAGGATTCACTAATCCAATTAGTGTTTATATTTATGTTTTATATTTCTTGTAAAAATTTGAATTAATAGGTGATTATTAGGGTTAACTATGAGTATATAACATTTTAATTTTTAGTTATAATTATCAATTAGAGTTCATTACATAATAATATTTTTTATTTTTATGATACCAGTTATAAATAAAAAATTAATATCGGAATACGACAAATGGAACAGTGGATCTCATACTATCTTACACCTAGGTCATTTCTCTAAATAATAACTTCATTTTATATTTATTATAATATGGTGGGTAATTTTGTTTTTCAGAAACCGAGGCTCAATATATATTCATGAGATCGAGTTAATAATGGTTTTGCAGTCTCTCTCTCGTAAAATATGCACCAAGTATTTGAACCCAGGGGGGAAAAAGAAAGAAAAATAAATAACTTCTGTTTAGAAGATGGGGATGTACAGAGTAAATATTAGACAATATGTATGTTTTTGTGGAATATGATAGAATATAGAATATGTTGAACGGATGGGTTTGGTAGAGCAAGATTCCGTTGCACCAACAAAACTATAATATGGGAATCAGACGTAACCGGTAAACGTAAAATAGTTTCTGTGGCCAAAATTTGAAACAATCTTGCAATCATGAAATCAAGCCCACAGTAGAGGCTAAGAAATTTTGTGATGGACACATAAAACTAGACTTAATTTTATTTTACTATTGAATTTTCTTTTAGTAGACATAAAGTTGAAATTGGTTACAGGTCAACATGCATGGCAAATTGGCAATGCGGCATGCTATGGAAAAAACTGGTTTTAGGTTTCATTATTTAAATACTAAAATTATTTCGCTGGGGAAGGATAAGCCCATGAAAATGATGACTAACTTAGCCCAACAATATTTTCTCTCCCACTCCTACTTTCAACTTCTTGGCCCAAAATCAACCTGAAACAATATTAATAACTATATATATTGTAGTAAGCAAGCCATTGGTTGCTATACATCCATTTAAAATAGCTCCAACCATTACCACAAAAATTATGATAATGTGTTCCGTGATTTTATAATAATGTGTTCGAGGGATCGTTACAACTTCATTTATTAGTCTTAATAGAAACATACATATGCACATTATGCAAGCATTATCTGTATTCTCTCGTGTGGACACATGTAGGAGGCAGGTTTGCTTACTTTCTTTTCAAATTAGTCCAATTCGTGTTTCTTGACGCTCAAGTGAACCTCATCTTAATTTATGAAACTATTCAGAATTTTGCTTCACTACGTTTTCAACCATATTTCTGAGTGTTTTCATGTGTTACATAGAAATATGTTTTTTATTAGATCAAAAAAATATGAAATACAAATTCTTATGTAACTCGCCAGTAAGTATAATGAGAAAAATGAACTGATAAATCTTGTGTGTGAGTTTGCAAAAACGATAAAGAACACAAGAGGTTTTTACGTGGTTCGATCAAGGTAAAGATCTACGTCCATGGAGGTATGATTCCTCAATACTTTCACTCTGTTTGATTACAATGAATGTATTTAAAAACTCTAGTATTCGATAGTTGCTAAGCCTTCTACCTTCAATCTATCCTCTATTTATACATGTTGTGGATCCCTCAAGATTACCATGGATCCCTTGTCTTGTGTGATCCGATCCCTGAATATCTCCTTCAATATCTTTTCTTAGATTTGATCTTGAATAGGGTTTAGATGTTGGGCTTTGGGCGAACCGTAGGCCGGTTGCTAGGTCGGGCCCAGCTCGTTTGGCGCTTGCTATTGGGCTTGAGCGGTTGGGCCACATATCCTATCATAGCCCCCCCAATTAATCGAGTGACAACTACGCCGAGGTGAGATGAAGGATGTATTTTACCGAGGTTGGTTGTTGCTCGGCTGAGATCATTGTCGTGGATTTTCTTGCCTTTGGATGACGAGGTGGAAACGTATTATCTCGTCCGAACCGGATTAGATGATTTGTCGAGGTCCGAATCGAGTTGGATGATTTGTCAAGTTCGAATCGACTTGACGATTTGTCGAGGTCCGAATCGACTTAGACGATTTGTCGAGGTCCGAATCGACTTGGACGACGGCCGAGGTCCGAATCGAAGTTGTCCGTTGGATGGCGATGTCATCTCATTAATTAAGAGGATGCTGAGGTGGTTGACCGATCTGGAACCGGGCCGTCTTTTCATTAATTTAGAGGATGCCGAGGTGGTTGACCGATCTGGAACCGGGCCGTCCTCTCAGTGGGTGACCGGGCTGGAGCTAGAGTGAAGATTGCACGATTAGACTGGTACGTCTGAGTGTTTTAGGATATTACGTCATGTGTGCCAGCCGGTTAGTTGACGCTCGAATCATGCGCGCGTCTACCTGACGTCAAGTCATGGGTAACCACGCGGGAAGTTGAATAGACAGTTTTTGGGCGCCTATTTTACTTTAAATAGGTTAGAGAAAGAAGAAACTGTTCATTTCCTTCATCTTCATCCATTTTAGCTCTAGAGAGAAATTTCGGTGGTGCCTTTAGTCTTCTTTCAGAACTTCGTCGAAGTTGAAGCAAAATCCCACTTTGAAAAAGTAAGTATGTCTTCCTCATCTTCTTCTCTGTCTTCTCCCAGAGATTTCAATCTTCCGGCCATCTTCTCCGGCCTATTCTGAATCTTCCCGATCATCTTCCGTTGATAGTGAGGTGAAAATTCGGATTATACTTGTTATACCCTGTCGGGTAGGTCTAGGAGCATGAGCGCTAGGGTTCCGATGATACCAGCCTCCTGGGATAGGTATAAGATCAGGGATGTTTGTTCGTCTTTGACCGCAGCGGATATGTGCACGATAGCCTCGAATTCCATATTCCGGAGTGCTTGTGGTGTTTGCCATAATCCGGGATAGGCGGTGGCCCATCCCAAGGATTTATATCAGATATAGTGATGCTTTGAAAGCCGGTCTTAGTTTCCTTAGCTCCTATTTTTTGAGCATTCAAGAATATTACCAAATTCCATTTGCCGCTTAACCTCGAACTCCATTAGGTCGGTGGTAGGGTTAGGCTTGCTCGCCATGGCATCGGCGAAGCTTTTTTGAATTTTGATGCTTTTGCATCAAGAGTATAGGGGTGTATTACTTGTCACCCGCAAGCGCTTAAAGTGATCGCACCTCAAAGGTTTCCCATCGCAAACGAAATTCTTCTTTTGCGGGCGGGGCAACCAAGGTATGAGTGGGGCATGGGTAAGATGAGGGATGTGGAGTGCAAAGCCCAGGTGCTATAGAGGATCAATCGAACATGTTGGGTGAAATCTCCTGTAGCTACACCGAGGATGATCTGTTGATGCCGGGCGAGCACTTATAGATCGGGAGCTTCGGGATCTGGGGCAGATCGGGGTGAGGGCCCCCTTTTTTTTCTTTCTTATATTTATGATGATGTCTTTGTGCTAATCAACTCTTCTTCTTATTGTGTAGTGAAGCTCGATGCGCGTAAGAAGGCGAAGTTGTCGGCTTGTCGCCTCAGGCGCCTGTTGAGCCCGAGGCCGCCGGCGAAGAAGGCGAGATTGGCCGAACAGAGCAAGGGGCCCCAAGTGGTGGCCGAGCTCAGTGAGTTGGTGATGAGGACCACGGCACCTCAGCCGAGGTCAGGTCCGACATCGGCGGGAGATACCCGTACTCGGATTACTTACGAGGTGCCGATTCCAAGCTCCCCAATATCCTTTCCGCAGGTACAGATTTATTTCGTATCCGCTGTTATCTCCTTCTGTGATGTGTTTTTAACAGTATGATTTTCGTGATGCGATCGCGGCGGTGGGGATCCGCACCGGATAGCGGACTCATTATCGAGGCGCCTCGATATGACACGATGGAGAGGGAGAAGGCCGTTGCTGAGGTCGCAAGGGCCGCTGCGGAGGTCGCTCTGAAGGAGAAGACTCGGGCTTTAGAGGTGGCCCAGGCTGAAGTAAGGAAGGCGCGGGGGGAGACGGCGGCGGCTGTGGCATTGGCGGTGGACGAGGTGGAGAAGAAGTTCGCCGAAGAGAAGGATGCCCTGCTGGCGGGACAAGGGCCGATGCTGAGGGCCTTTGCCAGCAGGCTTATTCAATCGGAGACCTTCTCCGCTTCATCTCGACATGGCTACCGTCTTGAGGACGCAGTGGTATCCGACCATCCGGAGGAGTTGGCGCCAAGATGCCCGACTTCGACAAGGTCGTCGCATGGTTGGGTTGAGATCGACCGTGAGGAGCAGCAGAACGACTACGCTCGTAATTGCCGAGGCGAGGTCCTTCCTCCGCCGGAGACCTTGGCGGCCTCCACTTCTCTGCCGACGGCCGAGGTCGCCTTCCAATGCAGGAGGATGAAGATGCCGATCTTCAGAAGCTCCTTGCCGAAGTACGGACTGAAGCTGACGGTGCTGGGCCGAGCTTGAGGCTTCCTTTGAAGGCGTGTTGGCGGTGCCGGCGAGCCTACAGAAGGTTCCGTGAGCCCCGCCAGAGGATCGTGTCACTGACCCGCTTGTAATAGGTTTGATCTGCCGGATCATTAGGATCCCGAGCTTTGTACAAACTTTCATCTATAAATGATAAATACATCTTTGGTTGAAATGAATGTGTATTTACTTTCTGCTTTGGTTCGTGCCTTAGCAATCGTCCTCTCGATACATTGGGCTAGATCACGATCTGTCGACCAAATTGAAAGAGGTCGAGGCGCCTCTTGGAAGGATGAAGAGGTAATGTTCGAGAAGCCGCTCGCCGAAATGACTCAAACTTTGTATAGTATGGATAGTGAAGTTGCCGGGTCGAGAGTACGTTGTCGCCGGCGGATTGAAAAAGTAGCTTCGGTGTCAAACGCGAGGTGGCCCGCCTTCGTGCGTATAATGAAGCCTTAAAGCTCAAGATTATCGATCTCGAGGTCCGTATAGATGTTTCGCCGATGGCCTTCAAGCGCTTGATACAATGCGAAGAGCAAAGCGAACTTGCCCAAGAGAAGTTGGCGCGGATCTCAAGAACATGCTGGTATGAGGCGGTGATCCGCCGATCCGTGGTATTACCATATCCGAGGCCGATGACCGAGCTCAACTGCTAGCCGAGGCATGGTACCGAGGGGAGGAGAGACCCAATAGCAAGAGGTATAAACACCGTCAAGAGCTGGTCAAATGCCTCCAGCTTTATGAGATCGTCGCAGCGACGATGCCCGAGCCACGCAACAAGCTCCACCGATGTTAGGATCAAGAAGTAGCGGGTGGCGGCTACCTGGACCACGCCGAGGTGGTTCGAATGATGTGTTCAGATGTGATAGGGACATCATCTCTGGGTCGGTCCCCATTGTCGGGAGCTCGGCGAGGAAGGATGCAAGGTCGGGGGCGAGGTCGTAGCCCTGGCGACGATGGTGAGGTCAAGAGGCGAGGAGTTCGACCTCGGCAAAGGATATCCACCTCGTGTCGTGGCACCTCTGCGCCTGCTCAAAGAGCCTCGGGAGTAGGTCGTGATGACGCTGATCTCGTCGACTGGGTGGAAGGCACCGAGTTCATTTCGGGTATTCATCGTCGACCCGAGATTTTGTTTCAACCGGTGTAGCTTTAGCGAGTCTTGGCGAGTCTTTCTTGAAACCCGAGTAATATGTATATAGCTTAGAACTTGGTTTTTAGCCATAAATATATTTAGACTTTGTATAGTCATAAATGTATTTAGACTTTGTACCAAGTGTATATCTTCCCAATAAAGAGGTATAAATTGTACGAGATCCGATTCGGACGCCGTTTGCACGTAGATGTTCAAATTAATGAGTAATCAGATGTGCTTTTGTTTGTCGAGAAATATCGATAGGGGTGGTCCTCGCCGCTTAGTTTTAGTACCCTACTTTGTAGGTTTGTCATCCTCGCAAGGCGCCCCTTTTGAAGGTAAGTTGTGTTTCACCCGAAAGTAGAACGGATATTCACATAGGTATAAGATGGGACAAGTAATCCACCCATAATATAAAAAAAACAGATGTTTTATTGATAAGTAAATGACACTGTGCCTTGGAAAAATTGAAAGAGGGCTAACATAATGCCGACGTGAAAAAAACTATGTAAAATACCTCATCAGGTGAGTAATATGTCAGGTTCGGGGCATAAGTGCACCGGATAGGTAGGTAAGCTTATAGACCCCTTTGCCGAGGTCCTCGTGGATGCGGTATGGGCCTTCCCATGTTGGGTCCAATTTATTAAGGCGCTCGGCTTTACTAGCTTCATTGTTCCGTAGGTCGCCCACGTGGAGTGTGGAGGCTTTCACCCTCCTATTGTAGTACTTTGCTACTTGACATTTGTACTTGGCTTCATTGATGAAAGCGAGTTCACATTTTTCCTTTAAAGCATCGAGATTGGCTCAGATTCTCCTCGTTGCCATGCTCGCAAAGTTAAGAGTTCTTGGGCTCGGGCACCGATCTCACCGGTATAATGTACCTCGGTACCATAGACTAGTCAAGGGTGTTTCACCGTGGGAAGTCCGAGGTGTCGCTCAGATGACCAGAGGACTTGAGGGAGATGTTCAACCCAATCACCTTTAGCTCGATCTAGCCTCTTTTCAATCCTTGTATGATCATACGATTTGTCACTTGGTCCGACCGTCACCAGAGGTGTGCGACCGAGGTGAACTCGTTGTTTAACTGAGTTTTAATGATAAACGCGATTTTACACGCTTATAGTTGATATTTGAAGATGATTTTAGCTCGCTTAATGTGCGCTTATGTATCGATTCTTAATGTTTTATCTTTTCTAGAAGATAACGCTTGGGGTTTCTCTTTGGTGTTTTGTAGGCTTTTCGGTGATAATCGATGCATAAGGCAAAGATGTAACCAAAGATGATTAAATGGATATGAAAAATATGGATGTGAAAAGTTTACAATGTTAAAGAGCATCTCGATAGGAGTCCATAGGCGCAAACGGATCGCACTGGAGTTCGGACGCGAGAACGGAGCGAAACAAAGAAGTCGCGCAGAGCTGCCGAATGAGCTCGCGGTCATGAGAATCGCCCGTAACGCCCAAACCTCGATGACGCTGCTCGCGTCATGAGCCCGCCATGAGGCGAGGCGGCAGACCCCAAAATTAGGGTTTTCAGCCTAATCTATAAATTGGCTTCACCGCGCCCCAACGGACCCCAGCGATTTTGCACGCTTTTCCTCGCTTTTATCTGCTTTTCATTTATTTTCGCTTAGCTTTGATTTAGATTAGTTATAGCAATAGTTATCCATCGCTTTACATTAGTTCTTCGCATTGGTAACGATTTAGCACGATTTCGTCCGGGAATTCCATCTTTTCCCGCTTTCCGTTGGATTTGGATACGAACCCAACCATTGTTCTTCGTACGCTTCCCTACGGGTTTTATCAATTTAATTTCGCTTTTTATTATTATTGCGTACTTTATGTCGTTAATTATGTCTAGCTAATTTCTGTTCTAATCCTAGGGTTTGCATGATTCTATCCTATATGTTGTGATTCCTACTGTTGTTATTTACCTTCCGCATCGATTCATGATTCTTGGTGCTTATTTATATGTGTTGATTTCGATCAATTTTGATGCATATCATAGTTGCCGCTAATTACGAATCGCTTTAATTGTCAATCGATCTCGAATGTATGATACGGATAAGCCTTGAGTCGAATCGAGATAGGAACATTCGTAGGAAGCATATTCTTTGTGATCCTTTTGAGTTGCTTATTTTCCTCTAGACGTAATAAAGAATAGGAAAATTAGTAATCAACGGTCACAATTGTCGAATCAAGTTGTTGGCTACATATGTGATCTTCCATCTTGTCCGGATTAAAATGGTTAGTAATAAGGTGATAAACATCATTGTGGATAGGATTAATGCATCCCTAAGGTTACTCTTTCGATATTTGTTTCCTCGATATTTTATTGCTTTAGTTTATTTTCTTGTTATTACTTTTGCTTTGATTTAATTATCTCAAGCCCTAAAATTCACAACCTAAATTCGTGCTTGGATAATGATGAATTATTGTTGAATTAGCTTCGTGTTTTCGGATTGCAATCCTCGGATACGATACTTAACTACCCTATACTTACACCTTTTACGTGTGAAAAGGAGCGATCAAATTTTAGCGCCGTTCGGGATTGTTAAGATTGCATAGGAATAATTTGACGATTTGGATTTATTAATTCAAGTTATATATATTATATTATTTTATTTATTTTGTCGATGCTAAATTCTCTTTTCTCGTGTGGTTTATGCGACAAGATCTCGTGGACCTCCCAAGTATTATTAGATCCCGAGATCAAGGCTCTCAAAGGAGAAGAGGACGAGAGAAGAGACAGTCAGCAATGGCGCCAATCCGCAGAACGGGGCATTCCTCCCGAGCAAGTAGCACGATGCTAGCCGACTTTGTAGAGATGCGTACGATGGCGAACATGGAATCATTGTCCCCGCCTCAGAGGAAAGACCTCAATCACATGTACCGACATCCCACCGATCAGCTCCAAGGAGGCGGTTAGCCCGCACGTAGATGCAAACAATTTTGAGCTCAAACCGCCCCGATCAAGATGGTCCAAGGAGAGCGGTTTGGGGAGGAGTCACGAAGACCCGAATGCGATCTCGAACGTTGATATTTGTGACACCATCAAATAGAATGGGGTGCCACAAGACACGATCCGGATCGCATGTTCGGTTTCTCATTGTGACCGCGAAGATTGGTTCAAGAGTTTGACCGAGTGGCATCGACACTTGGGGAAACTTTATGAAGTTTCTTTCAAATACTTTCACGCGGCGAAAGCGCAGAAGATCATCACGAAATCTCTCATTTTGCCAAAACCACGACGAATCATTATTCGAGGCATGGGAGAGATTCAGAGGTCTATTGAGACGATGCCCACAACATGGGTTCTCCAAGGAGCAACAAATCACACGCTTCTACGGTGGACCGATGGCGGACGAGGAGCATGGTAGATGCGTCATGAGGGTCGCTTATTGAACCGACCAAGAGACGAGGCAAGCCAGACAGAGGAAATGGCTGCCAACGCTTATCAATGGCCAACGGAGAGAACACCATTGTTCAAAGCAACCGCTGAGAGTGATTCAAAATATGACGATCTCATGAAGAAGTTCACTTTTGAAGAGTCGATTGAGACAGAACGCCACCACATCAATCGAGGAATCACCGAATTTCCAACAACCTTCAAAGCAGTTTCAATGTTCGTAATTCATTCAAGAGCCGAGAAGCCAAGTCTCAAGACATGATGCAGCTGGTTGTAAGCAACCAACAATTGGCAACGAATCGAATTGCTCATAAGAAACACCGCAAAAGATAAATCATTTGGAGTCCACCGTGACGGCTATGGGGAAGCATATGAAGATGTTGGAAAATCAAATTGGTCAAATAGCCGACAAGTGAATGCACTACAAAAGACGGGCCACTTTCGAGTAATACGGTAAACCCAAGAATCGTGTTTTGCTATTCGACGAGGTGGACGAGCCTACCCGAGCCCTACCGAGGAAGAAGAGCAAGAAAGCATTCAAGCGTAAACTGCGATCGAGTCGCGATCATGAGCCCGATCGCGAGCCATCCGTAAAATTATCCACGAAGCCCGCGACCGAACGCGCGCCCGCGCACCCGACCGCGAGCCATCAGAGTATGCGAGCGCTAGATTTGTTCGCGAGCGACCCGCCGCAAGTCGCACGCCAAGACGGATATCGCCGCAAAAGATTCCTCGCGACCTTCCCAAATGGTCGCGAGGTCGACCGCGAGGCAACCCTGTATAAAACCGCACGCACACTCCTCCGTCCCGCTTTACGAGTCAACTTGTCAAGTCGAAATATGACGAGGAGTTTGCTCGCTTCAAAGAGGTTTTTCAAAAGTTGAGATAAATTTGCCTCTCTTTGCGCCGCGAAACATGCCGCTACATGAAATTTTAAAGACGCGCTTGCAAGCAAGAAGAAACTTGGGAAATTTGAGAAAATTTCCTATCCAAGAATGCAAAGGTTGCCTTGCAAAGGAAGCTCCTCTCAAGCAAAAGGATCCCGTAGTTTCACGTTAGAGCGAGATCGCCAATGCACTTTTCCAAATGTTTTGTGCGACTTGGGGCGAGCATCAACTGATGCCATTAACAGTTTTCAACCGGCTACACCTAGGAAAGATGAAGCCGATGAAGATTTCATCGATGATGGTCGACCGTCACCACATACCCAAAAGGTATCGTCAAGACGTGTTGGTAAGAATTCGGATTTTGTTTTTCCCGCCGACTTTGTGATTTTAGATATTCCCGAATTCAAACAACAACCACTAATCCTGGTAGACCTTTTCTAGCAACCGGTCGTGCGTTGATTGATGTGCGGAAGGCAATCTCACGCTTCGTGTTAACGATGAGGAGCTCAAAATTTCCATATACGACGCCATCAAGCAACACGACGTTGGAAAGCGGAAGATTGTTGCTCGATCATAACTGCCGCCGCACACATCTCGCGTTTAGAGGGTATTCGACCGATCGAGAAAGCCGTGAGAAGGAAGAAGTGGACTCGGCATGGAACCCGAGTGTATCGCTCAAGTTTGGGGGACACTTCCATAGTCGCAAGGAGATCCGTAAATGCTAAGTTTAGGAGGATCCACGAGTTGAGAAGGATTTCGCCACAAAAACGCCGGATTGAAAAATGTTAGCAATGGTCTAGCTAAAGACGTTAAATTGAGCACTTGTTGGGAGGTAACTTAACGCTTTTTTTTTTTTGTTTTCGTGTTTTGTCGTGTCTTTCGCTTGTGTTGCTTTTTGTCTTGTTTCGCTTTTTCTTTTCGCTGTGTCACATCGATCAACGAGTTAAGTGAAGTGTGTTAATCCATGTGGCCAATGACTTATAGAAATTTTTGTGAAATTTAATGATAGTGCGATGATATGTTAGAAAATGACGCATGAATGACGTGAGATGGCTTAGCTTGTTTTTTTCACCATTTGCTTATCCCGTGAGACTTGAGCTTCACCAGATACATATCTTGATACAGCTTCATTAATTGTGTGATATCATGCATGTGATTATCTTCTAGAACTTGCCGCTTTTACGTGTCGAGACCGCAATATGTGTTTCAATTTGAAAGGATAAAAGGCCATCTTTGTTAACCACATATTCACCCAAACACTAACCCGATGATAGATACCATTTGTCGCCTTCTTTGAGCCTTTATTAGACTTTTTCTTTCGATTAACCGGATGATAGGAGGTGAGGATGGATATGGGAATCAAAGGGTTGAAATTTTGATGTAGTTATGACAAGAAAAGTTTCTTTTAGAAAAATACATCCGTGGTGAAGAATAGTACCTTGTTCGTGAAAATTAAACCCTATAAGCTCTAGAAAAGAAAAGAAAAGAAAATGTTAAGTTCACTATGAGTATTGAGCATAAAGGGTCTTTAATCAAAGTATAGGTACCTTCGTGGCATTAAACGCTGATTTAGCACGCTGGGAGAAAGAGGAAACGGACAAAGTCCATATGTGTCGAAATGTATAAATGGTGGTGCTTGGAATATTCTTGAGTCACTTAGCCATATTTTATCCTACCTTAACCAATGTGCCTACATTACAACCTATGAAAAGACCTGTTTGATCCTAATTTGAACACAATGACGCGGTGGAGATATTAGAGAAACGGCAAGCCTATGGTAAGATGTTGCATTGCATTGTTCGCTGAGTGTATACACATCCTTAATTTCTTTATGAGTTTGAGGTATCCTCTATACTCTACACACATGCCTTTGTGAGGTTGAATTAAATGAGTTTTGCCGTAAATTGTTGTTTGTGTTGAGTGGACTAACGCCGCCATGTGCACTAATGTTTTGAGCGCTGATATGTTTCGAGGCTCAGAATGGTTATCATCTTTGCTACGCTCGTTGATCTTTCGTTGTGTCTTCTCGCTCGCTTTTGTTTGAGGACAAACAATGCTTTAAGTTTGGGCCGAGAACCCGACCGCGAGCCATCAAGATATGCGAGCGCCAGATTTGTTCGCGAAGCGACCAACGCCGCAAGCCAGCCCGCGAGCAATCAAGTTGCGCGGCAGCCGAGAAATCAGTCATGAGTCAGGCCCGCAAGCTCGCACGCCAAGACGGAATACAACATAGCAATGTATACCTCGCGACCTTCCCAATGGTCGCGAGGTCAACCGCGAGGCATCCCGTGGCTAATCGTCGCAAGTACACCCTCCGTCCTGCTTTCCGAGTCGACTTGTCAAGTCGAAATATGACGAGGAGTTTGCTCGTTTCAAAGAGGTTTTCAAAAGTTGAGATAAATGTGCCCTCTTTGAAGTACCGCTAAACATGCCGGATACATGAAATTTTAAAGACGCGCTTGCAAGAAGAAGAAACTGGGAAATTTGAGAAAATTACCCTATCCAAGAATGCAGGTTGCCTTTGCAAAGGAAGCTCCTCCGCGTATGATCCCGACGCTTTACGTTAGAGCGCGAGATCGCCGAGCAGATTTTTCCAAATGTTTTGTGCGACGAAGTAGCATCAACTGATGCCATTGAACGCCTTCAACCGCTACACCTAGGAAAGATGAAGTTTATTTAAGATTTCATCGATGATGGCTGACCGTCATCACATATCCAAAAGGTATCGTCAAGACGTGTTGGTAAGAATTGGATTTTGTTTTTCCCGCCGATTTTGTTATTTTAGATATTCCCAATTCAAACAACAACCGCTAATCTTAGGTAGACCTTTTCTAGCAACCGGTCGTGCGCTTGATTGATGTGCAGAAGGCAATCTCACGCTTCGTGTTAACGATGAGGAGCTCAAGATTTCCATATCGACGCCATCAAGCAACACGACGCTGGAAAGCCGAAAGATCGCCGCCGATCATGACTGCCGCCGCACACGCCTCACGCTAGAGGGTACTCACCAATCGAGGATGTCATGAGAAGGAAGAAGTGACTGCATGGAACCCGAGTGTATCATTCAAGTTTGGGGGCCACTTCCATAGTCAAGGTGGAGATCCAGAATGCTAAGTTTAGGAAGATCCACGAGTTGAGAAGGATTGCTACCACAAAATGCCGGATTGACAAGGTTAGTGATGGTCTAGCTAAAGACGCAATTAAGCACTTGTTGGGAGGTAACCCAACGGTTTCTTGTTTTGTTTTTGTGTTTTGTTTTGTTTTTCGCTTGTGTTGCTTTTTTTTGTCGCCTTTTGTTTTTCTTTTCGTTGTTGTGTCGATCGATCAACGAGTTAAGTGAAGTGTGTTAATCCATGTGGCCAATGACGATAGAAAATTTTGTGAATTTCAATGATAGGCGCATGATATGTTAGAAATGACGATGAATGACGTGAGATGGCTCAGCTTGTTGTTTTCACCATTTGCTTATCCCGTGAGACTTGAGCTTCACCGTATACATATCTTGATACAGTCATAATTGTGTGATATCGCATGTGATTATCTTCTAGAACTTGTCGCTCTTACGTGTCGAGACCGCAATATGTGTTCAATTTGGAAAGGATAAAAGGCCATCTTTGTTAACCACATATTTACCCAAACACTAACCCGATGTTATATACCATTTGTCGCCATCTTTGAGCCTTTATTAGACTTTTTCTTTCTATTAACCGGATGATAGGAGGTGAGGATGGATATGGGAATCAAAAGGGTTGAAATGTTGATGAAGTTATGACGAAATGTTTCTTTTAGAAAAATACATCCGTGGTGAAGAATAGTACCTTTGTTGTGAAAGTTAAACCCTATAAGCTCTAGAAAAGAAAAGAAAAAGAAAAATGTTAAGTTCACTATGAGTGTTGAGCATAAAGGGTCTTTAATCAAAGTATAGGTACCTTCTGTGGCATTAAACGTTGATTTAGCACATTGGGAGAGAAGAGGAATATGGACAAAGTCCATATGTGTCGAAATGTATAAATGATGGTGCTTGGAATATTCTTGAGTCACTTAGCCATATATTATCCTACCTTAACCAATGTGCCTACATTATAACCTATCAAAAGACCTCTTTGATCCTTATTTGAACACATTTGACGCGGTGGAGATGTTAGAGAAACGGCAAGCCTATGGTAAGACGTTGCATTGCATTGATCGCTGAGTGTATACACGCCTTAATTTCTTTATGAGTTTGAGTGTATCCTATATATTCTACACACATGCCTTGTGAGGATGAAATAGATGAGTTTTGCCCTCGATAGTTGTTTGTGTTGAGTTGTTTAACATCGCATGTGCGCTAACGCTTTTGAGCGCTAATATGTTTCGAGGCCTAGAATGGTTATCATCTTCATACGCCGTTGATCTTTTTGTTGTGTCTTTCTGCTTTGGTTTTGTTTGAGGACAAACAATGCTTTAAGTTTGGGGTTTGATAAACGCGCATTTTACACGCTTATAGTTGATATTTGAAGATGAGTTTAGCTCGCTTAATGTGCTTATGTATCGATTCTTAATGTTTTATCTTTTCTAGAAGATACCGCTCTTGGGGTTTCTCTTTGGTGTTTTGTAGGCTTTTCGGTGATAATCGATGATAAGCAAAGATGTAACCAAAGATGATTAAATGGATATGAAAAATATGGATGTGAAAAGTTTACAATGTTAAAGAGCATCTCGATAGGAGTCCATAGGCGCAAACGGATCGCACTGGAGTTCGGACACGAGAACGGAGCGAAACAAAGAAGTCGCGCAGAGCTGCCGAGAGCGAGCTCATGCGTCAGAGGCGCGCCGCGAGAAATCGCCCTTGAAGCCCAAAACCTCGCGATCGCTGTCATGTCATGAGGCGAGGCGGCAGGACCTCTAAAATTAGGTTTTCAGCCCTAATCTATAAATAGACTTCACCCCTCGCCCCAACGGACCCCAGTAGCGATTTTGCACGCTTTTCCTCGCTTTTATCTGCTTTTCATTTATTTTCGCTTTAGCTTTGATTTAGATTAGTTATAGCAATAGTTATCCATCGCTTTACATTAGTTCTTCGCATTGGTAACGATTTAGCACGATTTCGTCCAAGGAATTCCATCTTTTTCCGCTTTCCGTTGGATTTGGATACGAACCCAACCATTGTTCTTCGACGCTTCCCACGGGTTTTATCAATTTAATTTCGCTTTTATTATTATTGCGCACTTTATGTCGTTAATTATGTCTAGCTAATTTACGCTCTAATCCTAGGGTTTGCATGATTCTATCCTATATGTTGTGATTCCTATCGTTGTTATTTACCTTCCGCATTGATTCATGATTCTTGGTGCTTATTTATATGTGTTGATTTCGATCAATTTTGATGCATATCATAGTTGCCGCTAATTACGTAATCGCTTTTAATTGTCAATCGATCTTGAATGTATGATACGGATAAGCCTCGAGTCGAATCGAGATAGAACATTCGTAGAAGCATATTCTTTGTGATCCTTTTCGAGTTGCTTATTTTCCTCTAGACGCGTATGAATAGGAAAATTAGTAATCAACGGTCACAATTGTCGAATCAAGTTGTTGGCTACATATGTGATCTTCCATCTTGTCCGGATTAAATGGTTAGTAATAAGCAGGATAAACATCATTGTGGATAGGATTAATGCATCCCTAAGGTTAGTCTTTCTTGATATTTGTTTCCTTGATATTTTATCGCTTTAGTTTATTTTCTTGTTATTACTTTTGCTTTGGATTTAATTATCCAAGCCCTAAAATTCACAACCTAAATTCGTGCTCGGATAATGATGAATTATTGTTGAATTAGCTTCGTGTTTTCGGATTGCAACCTCGTGGATACGATACTTGCCACCCTATACTTACACCTTTTACGTGTGAAAAGGAGCGATCACTTAACACCATTCTTTGAAATTTTTGTCGATGAACTGGGTGTCGTTGTCCGAGATCAAAAGATGTGGTATGCCGAAGCGGCAAACTATACTGTTCCAAACAAAGTTCTGAATCCTTTTGCTTGTGAGGTTTGAAAGAGGCTCAGCTTCGACCCATTTTGTGAAGTAGTCTATGGCTACAACAAAATACCGAAGCTGTCCTGGTGCTCGGTCGAAGGGACCAACGATGTCGATCCCCCACTGCATAAAAGGCCATGGACTTTGTAGGCTACTGAGGTCGGTTTGAGGTAGCTTTTTGACTGTGGCGTGAAGTTGGTACTTCGGACACTTCTTGACGAGCTCAGCCGAATCTAGGATGAGGGTGGGCCAATAATATCCTGACCTCAACGTTTTCTTTGAGAGAGCTCATGACCCGATGTGGCTTCCACAAGATCCCATGTGAATTTCTTTAAGTACATAGTCCGCCTCTTCTGGCCCAATGCATCTCAAGAGGGGTTGGATGTAGGATTTCCTATAGAGAGTTCCTTCATGAATAAGGTATTTTGGGACTCGACCATCATTTTGGGCTTCGAGCCGATCCTGCGAGCACGCCTTCTTCCGTATACGACCTTATAGAGTCATCCAGCCGGTTTGGTCTCGTGATGATGCCGATGTGGGGCTCCTCGATACTCGATTGAACTTCCACCGTGGTGGATTTGTCAAGACGAGGCTAATTTGTCGAGGACGCCGGCGCTATTCTCCCTCGTGGGATTCGTGAATTGTGAACACCAAGCAGTCAAGATCTCTTTAGCTTTCTCAAGTTATTGCTTCATCCTATCCTCTTTGGCCTCGATTTTCCTAAGACCGCTTACCACCACCGGGAATCTCCAAAGATCCGGATTTTTCCACTTTCAATTCTTTTGAGACGAAGTCCTCGAGATTAGTGCTTCATACTCCACCTCGTTGTTTGTGGTCGGAAGGAGAACCGTGCATAGGTTACTTCTTGCTTTTCCGGACCGAGAAGCAAGATGCCTGCCCCGCTACCGGTTTTGCACGAGGCTCCATCCACGTACATTTGCCAACAGCCGTGAGGTAGGTTGGGGGCCGGTTCCTCCGTTGTTAGGGCGGAGGTCGGAGTGACCTCGCTGGTAGGATTGACCTCGGTAAACTTGGCTTCATCGAAATTTGCCAGAGCTTGCCCCTTTATGGCCGGTCGGGAGGAGTATATGATGTCATGCTCGTCGAGCTCCAGTGCCCACTTAGCGATACCTCTTGACGATTCAGGTTTCGACAAGACTTGTCTCGTGGTAAGTCGGTTAGTACCGGATGGAATGGGCTAGAAAATAAGGCCTGAGACGCCGCCATGCTCACCAGCCAACGCTATTTTTTCAGTTGGTGTAGGGATGACATATGTCAGCCCTCGCCCGAGGATCTATCTTGGATATTTAATTCACCATACATTGATTATAATCCTAGCATGCGTCTATTTAATTAATTGCAACACGTAGGGGTTTTCTCGTGTTTACCTTTGGATCTAAAGAGGTCGATGGAACGAGATGAATGGATCGAACGGATCGGACTCGTGCTTTGACCTTCTGGACTGTATCCCGGTTGCCCAATCTCCAACGTCGAGTGAGGACGATCTATGGAGAATGCTTCGAAAAATCACCCTTTGCTCTCTACAAGCTCTCGAAAATTCTCACAAGCAAGGCTTGTAAATCTCGAAAATAGTATAGGATTAATGAGCATTAACCTAGACTTTATCTCTTACCTTATATTTATAATGCATTACCATAATCCCATAAGGAAAAGATCTATACATATCCCATAAATATAATTATATCCTTGTAGGATAAAGAGAATAAAATCTTGCCATAGGAGCAATAGGGCGCCGATTTCCAAGAGCTTCTGCCTGGACGGGCCAAAGAAATTTGTGGATCAAATGCAAGGAATAAAGATGGGCCTCAAATAAATTAATTATCTTATGTTCACCCGTAACATAAATTAATTTATAAACATTTATTCATGCCACTAGAGAATAAATGTCGACTTACCCTTTATTACCGGGTTGAGTCGGGCTTGCACTTAGACATTACGAATCCTCAGATTTAAGATATCGAACGTCCATTAATTATTTATAGCAATCATCGCTTAAAATAATTAATATCTTTAATTCCTAAGCACCACTCAACCTTATTATTGTACTTGAGCTAACTCAACCCGCAGGGTTTAGTACAATAAACCTTTGAGCTCCTTATGGGCGCCATCATCCTAAACGGATACGGTGACTGATACAAATAACTAGCATGACATACAAGACCGCCACCACCCATGATGCGGAGAATCTGGTTAGAACATATAACCTCACCCATAACAAGTCAAAGTGATGGTCAAGAACTCATACTCACCTAATACCTTATCGAGGATTAGATCATCGTAAGTCACCGAGATCTTGGTTCTTCACGACGGTCGATAGAAGAACACATCTCATCAGATCCTTCAATACGCCGCAGACGCATCAAAGATAGACAAGCAACCAAGTCAAGTCACTTATCTATACCGCAGCTTATACCGACAACTCGCCCTCAAGTTGTCTCACCAGAAACTTTTTATATCTCATTAAGCTTGACCAATCATACGGACACGCGATCTTCTACACCTTTATGATCTAACTTATATATGAGATAAGGGGACACGATATATGCAATCAAGTATTCAAAACAGATAGGAGATTGTAATAGTGGTAGCAGAAACATTGTATACAAGCTCAACCAAACCGCCAAGATACAAATCCAACAATCTCCACTTATACTAAAGCAAACTTTTAGTATACAATGTGTCTCTACTAGCTATTACAAACAACCATCACTTTGCTTCTCCCACTTATACAAAAGTTTCCTTTCTAAGTGGGTGCCATCAAGCGCAATCCAAGTCCTCTAACGTGTCCATCGTAGACTTTTTGCGGCGCTCTTTGTGAATGGATCCGCTAGATTTTTCGTCAGATCAATCTTTTCATTCAAAGACGCCACCTCGCCTAACGATTTCTCGATGACATGGTACTTTCTCTCTATGTGTTTGGTCGCCTTGGGGTCCGTGGTTCCTTCGAGTTTGCCATCGCACCGAAAGTTATCACAAGAAACTATGATACTCTTGGGCAAACCAGTACCACACCCAGATCCATGAGGTAGTTCTCAACCATACAGCCTCCTTAGAAGCCTCCGGTCGCTACATATTCGGCTTCCATGGTAGAGTCCATAATGCATCATTGCTTTGCACTCCGCCAGATACGGCCCACCTCTCAAGGTAAACACATAGCCCGAGGTTGACTTTTCTCATCACGGTCGACTTGAACCGAGTCCAGATAACCCAAAGGCATTAGACTATCTCGCATGGTAAACTAGCCTATAATCTCGAGTCCTTTCGAGGTACTTGAGTATATGCTTTATCGCACCAATGAGCTTGTCCAGGTTAGATCGATATCTAGCTACTATGCCTACCGTGACAGCGTATATCGGCCTCATGCATAGCATTGCATACATGAGACTTCCTACCACGGCGAGCGTAAGTGAACTTGTCTCATTTCCTCTATCTCGCTTTGCGTCATAGGTGATGCGCCTTGATAAAGGAACGCCATGTCCGAAAGGTAGCAATCCTTTCTCGGCGGTCCGCATACTAAAACGAGTAATCACAAGATCAATGTAAGACGCCCGAGATAAGCTCAATATTTTCTTCTTGCGATCTCAGTAAACCTTGATCCCAAGAATGCACGCTGCATCTCCCAAGTCTTTCATTTGAAACCGATCGGATAACCAACTCTTTACGCCTTATAACACTTCACGTTGTTGCCAACTAGAAGAATGTCATCTACATAAAGTGCAAGAAATACCACATCACTGTTGACATCTAACCGATACACACAACTCTCGCTAGGCAACCGGGTAAATCCACAGGACTTTACCACCTCTCGTCAAAGCGTAAGTTCCATGATCGGAAGTTCGCTTAAGTCCATAAATGGACTTCTTAAGCTTCCATACTAGATGCTCTTCACCCTTTACCACATAACCTTCAAAGTTGTCTGCATATAGATGTCTCTACCTTCCTCAAGGTAACCGCTTAGAAAAGCGGTTTTAACATCCATTTGCCAAACCTCTAGGTTCAAGTGGGCTGCTATGGCCGTAAGAATTACGATGGACTTGAGCATTGCTACAGCGGTGTTGGTCTCATCGAAATCGATTCCTTCAATCTCAGAGTACCCTTTACAAGCCTGGGCTTTAAAAGTCAAACCTCCATCTAATCTCTTCCTCTTGTATATCCACTTACTACCTATGGCTTCCTTGCCATCCGGTGAGGTGTCTTTTCATATACATCCATAGCCGCTATGGACTCCATTTCTAAGTCCATAGCGGTGTGCCATAATCTTGCATCAATATCTTGTATCGCCTCCTTGTATGTCCATGGGTCGATTATTGCTCGTCGCCTCGACTAAACCAAGATTCACCCACGACATAAATCGCTCGGGTTGACGAACAACCCTCCCACCACGACGAGGTTCTACAGCACAATGGCAATGGTGGGTGCGAGATACTTGTGGTTCTCTATCTTGCACAACTTGCTGGGTAGGTACCACTTAGACGGTCGGTATCTCCAAAGGAATTCACCCACTTCAATTCTTGAAGTATCTCGTGTCAATCCTCCCACTAGACTCGACATCTCGCACTTTGGCCTAATCGGTGGTGGAATACGATCATCTTCTAATTCTTGAAGAATGATTTCAACTTTGGACTTATGATTTTCATATAATCCTCTTCTAAGAATCGGGCATTAGTGCTAATAATGACCTTCCGATCCTCAGACTATAGAATAAACCACATTGCCTCTAGGATAGCCATAAAATGACCTGCGTCCGATCTAGCCTCCAACTTGTCACCCTTCTTGTTCAAGACATGTGTTGGATCGCCCCATATCCTTATGTGGCTTAAACTAGGCTTCATACCAAACCACAACTCGAAGGGTCTTTTCGACCGACTGACGGTACTAGATTTAGCAAGTATGCCGCCTCTAAGGCATACCCCGTAATCCAAATAGGCATGTTGCGTAGCTCATCATTGATCTAACCATTTCTAAAGAGTCCTATTTCTTCGCCTCGACACCCATTTTTTGTGGTGTGCCCGGTGAAGTCTTGTTGGGAGGTAATCCCACACTTCACCAAATAGTCCATAAACTCGTTATCGAGGTATTCGCCATCGCGATCGTCACGCAGCGATGACTTGATACTTTTACCTAGCTTCGCCTCCACTTCCGCCTTTAAACTCTTTGAATTTCTCAAAGCATCGTGACTTATGCAAGCGGTATACGTATCCGCATTCTTGAGTAATCGTCAATGAAAGTGACAAAGTACTGCATTCTCCATTTCAGCTTGTGTGGACATCGGTCCACAGTGTCGAATGGACTAACTCCAACATTTCTTTGGCTCTATAACCTTCGCTTTGAAGGGTCCGGTCGACATCTTACCTTCTATACAGATCTCCAGACCGGGAATGGAGTAATCATTAGGTTACCCAACGCCCATTCTTAGCCGCCTTTGATCCTATTTAGATTGATGTGACCTAATCTAAGATGCCGAGAAAAGTGGTGTCATCTGCAAGAAAACTTTCTTTTTAGGGTTTGATGAAGATGCAACATAGTTATAGGTATTATGTTTGGCGTAAATAGTATAAAGTTTAATTATATAACGTGCAACACGATAACTTCGCCATTTCTTATGAGAAACACCACTATCAAAATAATGAATATCCATGAGTAAATAATTTGAAACAGAACAAGGTTCTAGCCAAAACCGCACATATAAAACGCCTTTCAAAACTAAAACTGTCCCAAAACATAAAGAACATCTCCAATCGCAATCGCCGACTTTCGCCAAGGCTGCCCATGGAGATCGTTATCTCGCCATCAAACAGCCTCCCTTGTCCGCAGAACCCTCGCAAGGTGTAACAAACATGATCGGGCATACCAGATCTACTACCCAAGAATGGGTAGAACAAGTCGCTAAACATGTTTCACATTAAAGCAAACCGGCACTTGAGCCTGGAGCAGGGGCACTTGGCCTTCCAATGCCCGCCTTATCAAGACTAAGCACTCGCCTTCTCCTTCGCTTCTTCTGCCTCCGTGGCAACCACGCTCTGTTCCCATTACTCCCACTATTTGTCTTGCTTCTTCCACCTTGGTACCCCTTTTCTTTTCCATTTTGCAACGAAAATTTTGGGCCCTTAGATGTGGTAGCAAGAGCATGTGCCCTTTTCCCATAACCTTCCGCAAAGAACGAAATCATTAAGCAACCGACTAAGTGTAAACTTGGTCTTGCTCATGATCGCATTCACGTGAAAGTTCTCAAAAGACTTGGGCAAAGGTATTGAGGATGATATCGACCCGTCACCACAATACCTCCTCCCAACCGATCAAGACTATCCATGAGACGAGTCATGTGGGAGACATGTTCATGGACCAAACTTCCTTCTTCCATCTTACACGCCAAGATTTCTCTCATTGTGTGGAAGTCGATCGTCCGATCCGACCGCCCAAACTTACCTCTCGAGACTGACCAAATATCGCTATGCCTACCATCGACCGATGTCGCACCGCAAGCCTTTAGACATAGTAGTCATCATATAGCATTTAGCCATATTGTTCGACTTATTCCAAAGTCCGCTGACTGGTCATTAGTCGATGCACAAGAAGGCATCGGTTTAGAGTAGTGAGAACAAACATGTGTTCTTCAATCGATAAGAACATATTCCATGTTTCGCTTCCACCGATAAAATTTTGACCGGATAAGGGACTCAATGTGAGCATATTGATAATCGTGTAAGAGACATATCCGAAACGATAATAAAAACACATAAGCATACAATCACATTACAATTCAGAATAATAATATTGTAACCTTTGATAAAACAATATTAATCAAACTCCAATCGCCCAAGGAATCCCACACGCAGCCACGCAAAGCGGAGTTTACACACGAACCCCCACCAGACTAAAATATACCTTTAGTCATTTAATTTCAATACATGTCAACTTATCCTCATGACAAATGAAA